>JAXDDW010000013.1:4875000-4897500 GCA_034670385.1 Hoplostethus mediterraneus
GCTGCACTCATTCACTCTGTAAAAGAGCATTCGCTTTATGCTTACACAGTTGTAGCAAGACAATAGCCACCTAATACAGAGCACAATGAGCTAACCCTCTTTCCACTGCTCTCCATGAACACTAGCCTCTGTCGTATGTGCCTGGGACCACTGACCATATCATGCTCGCTATGAAGTAGGTCACCCTTCTTGCCCGTTATAACATTCAGCTGAAGACTGAACTGAATCCCTCATTGATGGCGATCTGCTTTTTTCACATAACAAGTGATGTGAGTCATTTGAGAGACGCATTAAATCAATTCCAAGTGTCAAGGCCAGAGAATAGGCGTCAGAAATGATTGTATTGGCTGAATAGCATCAAGTTGTAACTTGTTTGGAAACAGATAAGATATAGAAAGACATAGAAAAGATATCGAAAAGATATATTCCATGCATATAAGTCCATGCATTCACCAAATAGCAAGCACCCCAATGTGCTATCTATATCTAATGCTTCTTCTTTGTATTGTTACACAGCGATAGTAAACGTGTCACCATGCGGCAGTGGTGCAATTCTCCGTGCGCAACTGTGAACCGATCGGTGGATAGGCATGCATTTCCTCATTTGTTAGCTTCTCAGTCTTATCATTTTTGTCGCTAAAAATAAACCTCCGCCCTCGTACCGTCTGAAGAAATGACCTTTCCTGACACCCGTGTCTGAAAGGGCCTGGAACAATGGAGCGCAACCCTCGGAGAGAAATTCCTCCTTTGAGGTTGTTGTTGTTGCGAGGTGTGTCTTTCAAAACTTTGCAGAAGGAAACTGCATGTTTTGGACTGTTCTCTGTGTTGTTGTCACGCAACTTAGACTATGTTGAACCACTTGATGTTTTGCATGGGTTTTACATGTACTTTCTATGCACAGATATCGATTGTGGCAAAAGGATACATAAGCGTGATTTGGGAATGAGGTCATATCAGAGGTGTCAACCAGGACACATTGATTACTTTCACCACTGTGGATTCACACTAACATGTTCAGGCAAATATAAGGTCATGCATCATCGACTGTCTGAGAGGAGGCTGCCGCCCTATCATGCTGTCATCATTACCCAGTCACATCACAAACACGACGTGAGATTATATTGTACGTTATAAGTTTAAATGAACATTTATGTATTGAGTGATTTTCCCCCAACCTATTAAAAACCCATTGTATAATTTCAAAATGACATATTTCAAAAAAGACAAAACACATTTCTGCATGAGATGCTCTGGCTGCAGTGAGGCAGTCAACAAGCCAGGCTGTTATTGATACTTATCGGGGCTGGAGGGCCACTTAGCTACATCAAATCAACAGGTTTACAGCAGAGCTTCAAAACAGGCTCAGCTCATTGAGATAGAGATAAAGATAGAGATAGGTTAGAGCACTTTGGAGGTTCAAGTTACTCAAAAACTTAAAGCATCCTCTATTACTGAAAAAGGAAACTCTGCAGGCAGGCGAGAAGAATCGAACACTTGGTAAGATATCGGTCAGTTTCAGCTGTCATTGGTGGTCGTGTCAGGAGGAAGCCCTTTATGTTCCAACCACTAGAAAAACCTTAACACTGTTTTGAATCTTTCCTATGTGTGCTAATCTGCTTACACTGTCAACTAACCTTGGATGGAGTACTGACGGAGGATTTAAACCTCTGCTTAAGCATTTAAAGAGCTCTCACTCCCTGGTGTGTGTGTGTGTGTGTGTGTGTGTGTGTGTGTGTGTGTGTGTGTGTGTGTGTGTGTGTGTGTGTGTGTGTGTGTGTGTGTGGCACTCCTTCTACTTACCTAATGAAAATTGTAAATTGTAATCATTGCTTAATGGATTCCAATCATTCTCCTCTTTGTCTTCCTCCTTCCTTATCCATTTGACCCCTCCCTCTATTCAACAGGTACTGGAATTAGGCAATAAACATTTATCAAGACTTGTGAATTGATAAAATGTGAATGATTAAATTTATAAAACGACTCTGTTTTGTTGTTTCGTATTGCATAGTATTAGTATGACTCCCTATTTCACAATTTAACTTAAGACTATATGTGTAGTTGATTAGTATAACTCCATATTTCAGAATTTAACTTAAAACTATATGTTAGTTTGATTTAGGACAGTTGAACGGAAATAACACCTTCCAGCAAACGTACTACACAATCTGTAGAGTAAACAGTAAGTCAGGGAGTAAAGGTGAGGTGTCTTTAAAAGAGAGGTGTGATGCAACAGATGAACAAAGTGGAATGTTTTTTTCTCCCCTCTAATCATTTCATTTTTTATATAGGGAACTTACTGAGGATAAAAGTCAAATTAATTATAAATTATTAATTTTAAATTAATTATCAATTCAACTTCTCTTTGTCAGCATAGTAACTCGAAAGTAAAGATACGTCAGACTCTCTCTCTGTTGCACTTATTGTCAGTGGCGCTGAATGACAGCATCCGCTAAATGTCTCAAATGTTCTAATGTACCCCAAACAATACTCTATATTACCTCACTGTTGGCGTTGTTGGCCTGATTATTGAATTTTACATTTTAAATCTCAAAATGTATGCCAACCCTATGGCTAGGGTTATAATAACTATTATATATTTTACATTAAATATTTCCATAACTTTCTACATAGACAGCTCTTGGGTTGGCAGGTGCACGCAGTCCGCTTTCATCATAAAACAGAGGTATGAGTCTACCATGAGAAAATAGCCTAATACAGTAATGTGAAAACAACATAATTACAGCTGGTCATGCTGTATAAATATGGGGTATGGAAGGTAGCTTACCACCATAGATCCATGAGTTGTTGGCTACCTAACAGCAGCAGGACTCAAAGCCATGGCTGTGGGCATAAGGGGATTTGGTTGAGGTGCAGAAGGGACTGTGTTGATTACTATAAAATGTTTGGGTTTTTCCATGAATGACCATGATGACAATGATGCAGAGGGCTGGTGTGTTGCCATACTATAAATGTACTGAATTTCTCAGTGATTGTTAAGCATTGTCCACAGATTAACCAAATCTCACTTACAGAAAAATAAATAAATCTATGGCAGCTTTCTTAGATGTACTGAAAGAAATGTCATTGTGATGAATCAGGAAGTGCCCTTTCTACTCCTTTCCCAAAGCTATGTACATGCCTGTACAAATAGGCCACATTTGTTGTATCCTCACAGCTATATTTACCAGTCGTGTTTATTATAGCAGTGACATACAGACGTGTGTTGATGATGCAAACTATTTAAAAGGATGTTAGAGAGCACACACTTGTTACATTCCAAGTGCTAATAGCAGCAGATTTATTGCTACTACTATTATTGCTACTAATCCCTACTAACACATTTTACACTCATGTTGTGTTGAAAGGTAAAATATGAATGCATGTCCCTCACTCACAGATGAATTGAAACTAGCAACTTCTCTTTATGAGTTTGTAACAAAAATAACTGCAACCTGGAGCAAAAGTTGTTTAGAAACTCATTAACAATTTCCCTTCCCACAGATGGACTGCAATTTAAAGTATCAGCTCTAAGTTACCAGAGGTAACTGAGCTATAAAAAAGGTGAGATGTGCATTAAGAGCCTAATAGCCTACAGAGAATGTTTTGATGACATCAGAGAGAATAAAGCAATCCTCATATAGGATGAGATACATAGTTTCACAAGATCTTTGATATAACAACTTGGTAATAGCTGAAAAGATTTAACACAGTGATGTTAACGTTTTCCAATCCGTGTCGCCCTGCTGACACCTGGCGGTGACGAATGTTGTGGCACGTGTCCAGAATTCATACTCGCCTAATTTAATATATTTGTACATATTATATTATATATCTAGATGAGTTAATATGACACCAATGTTTTGTACAGTTGTTTCCGGCGTATGGGTTTCTCATTTGACCATGCTGCAGGACTGCATTAGCTTTGTAACGTTGACCTTTTAGTCGGCCAAAACATTAATCGTTGAACTTTCCCTTTAAGAACTCTGACCGGAAACTCAGCGCCCAATCGCGGCGCGTAAACTGAAAAAGCACTTTGTTGTTGTGAGCAACGGCTGGTTGCTGTGAGCTAACTAACTGGTTAACTATCACTAGCTTTTCGTGTTGTGTTATGTGTACAGTGTTATGAAAAAGTAGATACTATTACTTCTCAAGAGTAACAGTAAGAACACTAAGAAGTTGTTTTCACCGGGTGCTTGTCTCCAAGATAAGGAAAGATGACTTCTGCATTGGTGAGTGTGGCTGCAAGCACTGACTGAAGTTGGTTCCTTATTTCTTCTTATTCGCTAGTTATATGCGAGTTAAGGAAATGTAAATACTCTCGAAACGACATGAATAATCTCTGAACATAAATTAACTTGACCTTTGTAGGGGAATATATTTTATATTACTCCACAGAACTAGATTGACATCCAATAACTGTTACAGTGTTATACAATTACTGAAAACAGTTAGTTACATTATTTTGGACCACTGATTGGACACTCCTTTGGGTTCCTACGGTCACAGAAAACCTGGAAAAGTCGTAGAATTAAAACATTTGTTTCCCATGCCTAGAAAAGTTAAGGGAAATTGAACATGTGCATATTTTATTTTAATTTAATGTCAAGCTTTCCTGCTTGTTGATCCACTTCCCAAATCAGAAACTTTCTGATAGTATCGGTCCTAAGTGATAGTTGTAGCCAGAAATAAGCCGGAATAGCAGGGGTCATTCAGATCAGCTATTTTAAGTAAAAATGTGACATTTGCAACATAGACTCTGACAAATACTGCTCATGGAAATTGTGCTATAGTGGACATGTCATGGACTATGGTCTTGGAAAAGTCATGGAATTTGATTAGCAAAAAGGTGTAGGAACCCTGCTTTTATGATTATAAATCATATAGCAGTCTGGCCTAAAAGTTGTGATCTGCAAACAGCGTTCAAACATGTAAACAAGTAAAACATTGTCACTTTCACAGCAGCTTTGCAGTTAGCCCTGATACAGGACCCTTTGGGAGTCTATCATCATATGGCTGTTCTATGGGAGAGGTAAACATAGGGTCCTGTATCAGGGCTACGCTACAGAAAACATTATGCTAGTAGTAGGTTAATGCTGACGCGTTGTGCTCTCAGTTGGGGGTTTAAACATTCTGGACCAGTTGCTGTCTTGTTTGTTTTGTTTTGTTGAGATTTTTATTCCAGACTGGGATCCGTTAGCGATTCTCAAGGCTTACATCATGAATCAGTTGCAATATTAGTAGGGCTCAGGTATTTAATTGTTGAAATGATACCATGAAATTACAGTTGCAAATAAGAAGTTAAATTGTCTGCTGTCCAGAACAACATGACCTATGTTTCGGGCAGTTTTCTCATATATGAGATGTATGACTATAAGTTGTGTTTTACCTGTCCTGAAAACGTTTAACTCATAATTGAACAGGTCTTAATTGTGAAATATCTCACAAGGCCATTTTTGCATGCTGTTTTGAGATGGAAGTTTTCCATTTTAAATAGTGTTTTTAATAAACTGGGTTGGAACAGTATCTGTGCCCATCTTCTAAGATCAGTGATCATATTGTTGGTCAAAAAATATTTAAACCTAAAAGAAATGCTCTTGGGCATTACTTTTCAGTGCAAACTGCCGTGAAAAATCAGTATCCCAATGGCAATATTTCACCATATTTCCTAATCAGAAACTACCTTTGGGCTGGTTGGAAGCAATTAGGGTTCAAAATATTTTGAGTGCTTGCTCATAAATAAATTGTTGAATTAGTGGTTTAGAATCATTCATCTCTTCGTTTTGAAACAATTTTAAAATTACATTAATTACATTTTAATTAAATTTTCAATTGGTGTCAGGTAATTGTGTAGGGTGAGGATAAAATGTTGATTAAAATGATTGATTTGATAATTTTATGGTTTGATTAATCATGTTTCCACAAAAACATTTCCCTTAAAGTCACAATATTCCAATAAAAGCCATTTTGAGAGCATCTTGCTTCCTTATTTTGGCGTATTTCCTGTTGAAACAGGATGTTGGAGTGGGACATAACTCAGAGACGGACCATTCAAAAGTAGCTGGCGGTGTAAATCATTGGGACATCCGTTAGGGAGAGAAAGGGCTGGAGGGGCGGGATCGTTAAAAAATTTAATGGTATTATTGATTTGAATTTTTATGTACACTTACTGGTACACCATGAGGTAATGACTGAAGATAGTTTTTTCATGAAGTAAAAGTAATGGTATTCTTATGTAAAATACAATAAAATAAACATTTTTGAATTTGTTGGCACTTATTGTTACACTTATTGTATATTATGGCATGGAAAAATAGCCAACAAGGTGAAAAAGTCATTTTTATTTCTTCAGCAAGATGCCAATAAGGAACAAACTTTAGCTTTAGACAACAGAATGTCTTTATTTACATACATAGCGTATAAAAGCAGAAACGTAATGCGGGGGGGGGGGGGGGGGGGTATAAACAGTAAATACGAGTTAGTCCTCCATGTATTCAGACTGTAATACATCACAACTTTGTCCTTTTCAATTCTACACGAACGTTAACACTCGACGCCATATTTGTCGAAGTGTCGCATGATGACGCCTAGCTCCAACTCAACAGTCCCCATGGCTTCAGTGTGCAGCCTGTATCTGTCCGCCCCACTGTAGATGAGGTCTGGTGTACGCAGCTGGGGGCCACCGCCAACAAACATTTGAGCTAGCTGCTCTTGCCAAGACCCAAGCGGTCTCCATGTCACACAACGTACGTGGTGGTGCCCGGGACTGGAGGGTACGTGACAATACCCATAGCCATACAGCTGGCAACGGCCAAAAGAGTCCTGGTGCCAAACTTGCAGATGAAGCTTTGGCCAGCCTTGGAGTCCTTTAGTCGTGTAGTGAAGATCAATTGGATGACTCCAGTACGCCATATCTCCAGTCTGTGGGAGATCCACCTGAGTCTGGCCCTCCTTCAGGCCAGAGAGAAGCCGCCATGCACCTCCCGCATGAACTCCCCATTTGCAAAATAGGCTGCTCTGTGGAAAGCCACTGGCCCCTACGATCTGACCTATAATGTGCAGCTCTGCCATGCCACAAGTATCCTCTCGTAATAAAGCATAGGCCACGGAGATTTCTTCTTCTCTTTCTCCGAGTTTAACGGCGAGTCGCACCACAGCTTATATTTCCTGGGTAACCCGTCCCGTTGCTATCACAACGAAGCGTGGCGTAAAACGTCATTCGTTGCTCGTTTGTCGCTGCGTATGACGTTTTACGCAGCGCCTCCTTGTGCGGTAGCATTAGCAAAATATCGTGTGGATTGGAGGCACAAAATGCAACAACACCGCGTAATTCCGCGTTTAACTTGATGTCGACCAAAGTTCAAGATTGACACCATTGCAATAAATGCTGACATGTTGCTTCTCTGCTGTCGAAGCGGGCTTTTGGTATTGGAGTCAAGGAGCCGCCAAGAGTAGACTGCGAAACAGCGCCGCTACAGTCTACATCTACATCTACAGGCTGTATCGCTTTACTAACCTCAGCCAATAATATAGTAGCAAGACATAACTATTCCAATGATATTTCCTGTGGCCAATGTGAATGAATAGGTGTTTTGCTGTGTGACTGTTGCTCTCTCTATCTCTCTCTCCAGTCTGATCCAACCCTAGAGAGACATTTCAAGGGCCACAGAGACACTGTGACAAGTGTGGACTTCAACTGTAACATGAAACAGATTGGTAACTGCTGCTTTTGTGTGTGTGTGTGTGTGTGTGTGTGTGTGTGTGTCTTAAAGCATGTGCTGTTCTGTGGGTATCTGTCCGAATACTCCGTCTCTGTATATTTTGCTGTGTGTTTCTGTGGATGAATATATTTTGCTGTTTGTCTGGATAATATCTATGTGTGCACCTATGCGTGGGTCTGTACATTTTTGTGTTCATACAGTATGTGCTGACTCCGCCTGCTCCTCTCCCAGCCACAGGCTCCATGGACTCCTGTGTGATGATCTGGAACATGAAGCCTCAGATGCGAGCCTATCGCTTTGATGGACACAAAGACGCTATCACATCTGTTCAGTTCTCTCCCTCAGGTCACCTGGTGGCTTCGGCCTCCAGAGACAAGAGTGTACGCCTATGGGTGCCCAGCATGTGAGTTTCTTTCTCTCACTGTTGAGTGAACTGGTGCACTTGCCTAGGTGGGCTGTCTGTGTGCTCTTACTGTCTCACTTCCCTCTACTGTCTATTTTCACCAGTTTGGGCCAGTTCACTTTTAATTGAGTCTATTCAAAATGTAAAGTGAAACTTCTCTTTACTGATTAAAGACAGAAAATTCATTTTCAACCCTTATATTGAAAATAGCATAAAGTCTTGTTTTAGGAAAAGGCAATCCACTAGTTAAAAATGTAAAGAAATTACTGAATACAAAGTTGAAAGACAAGGTATACAAAGCAGTTCACAAAGCTTCTGTGTGATAATTACTAAGATATGAATGAATATGAATAAAGCAATTAATACAATATTTTTCTTTATTGATGGATGTTCATAAGTTAATTGTCAGACCTAAAATCTGAAGATGTTATATAGTTAGT
This sequence comes from Hoplostethus mediterraneus, assembly GCA_034670385.1. Taxonomy (NCBI): domain Eukaryota; kingdom Metazoa; phylum Chordata; class Actinopteri; order Trachichthyiformes; family Trachichthyidae; genus Hoplostethus; species Hoplostethus mediterraneus. The sequence goes on from JAXDDW010000013.1 coordinate 4,883,562, forward strand.
GGGTTGAAATTGATATTGCACAATAAACTATGTGTAATCATGTGTTGCTATTTTAGTTTCAACAATTATTAATCACAGACTATATGCAAGTCATCAATATTGAAGCAATTTAGCAATGTCCGCTGTAGCTGAAAATAGTCAAGATGCAAAAACAAAAAGTGAAATAAAATAATGATGTCCCTCAAATCATCAAGACTAATCATGATCACAATATCTATCAAAGTGAGTCTAGTTTATTTAGTGTATTTGTGTAATTACAGTCTCAAAGGGCTTCACAACACCCTCAATATGAAAACAGTAAATGATGAAACACGATACCCACCAGCCTTAGACCCTCACTGAGGACAAGGAAAAAGGGGCTACTCAGAGAGGGATCCCCCTGCCAGGAAAGTCAGTCGTGCAATAGGTGCCGAAAGCAGGCAACCACTTGGGATTATCACTTTAGGCTTATTTATGCTGCCAAAATTGAAATGTTGTGAAAGGGTCACTTCAGAACTCGATTGTTGTATTCAGTGTCAGAAAAGTACCATAGACAAGGAAGCTGAGATCGATTTTTTTAAAACTTTGTGTTGGTATAGGAAGGCTGAGTCGACTGTATTCAGGGCTCACACTGGCACAGTGCGCAGCGTTAACTTCTCCGGTGATGGACAGACTCTGGTCACAGCCTCCGACGACAAGACCATCAAAGTCTGGACTGTCCACAGGCAGAAGTTCCTCTTCTCTCTCAACCAGCACATCAACTGGGTCCGCTGTGCCAAGTATGAGACACACATTTGTCCAATCCATATACGCTACATTCAGTATTGGCCATTATCACATTGTTTGGTGCTACTTTTCATATTTAGTTTGTTGCATTTCCACTTATGTATACACTTATAGGATATATCTACTTGTCTGTTTTTCTTCCCCACAAATTTGAGTCAGTGTCATTAGAAAAATTGCAATAGCTTAAGGCTTAAGGATTTTATTTTGAAAACTCCAATGCCTCTCTTGCAGATTTTCTCCAGACGATCGTTTGGTTGTGTCGTCCAGCGATGATAAAACGATAAAGCTGTGGGACAAGAACAGTAGAGAATGTATCCATTCCTTCTATGAACATGCAGGGTGAGCACTGGAGACCGAAGGAACGTGTGTGTGTGTGTGTGCGTGTGCGTGTGCGTGTGCGTGTGCGCGCGAGTGAGTGATTGAGTGAGTGATTGAGTGAGATAGAAAGACGGTGAAAGAGAGACATCCATATTTTGTTGTCCAGGTTTCCTGTGGGGTGATTTTGGTTCTGAGACCCAGGTTTGCTCTTTAGTCCTTTCCAGTTGGTATGCTGATGTGTGTGTTATCTGTCCTGATGTAACGTAACAGATAGAGTCATGGTGAAAGAATATGTCAGAATGGCCCAGTGGACATTGAAACCTACTCACTCTTTGCAAGCTGCTCTGGATAAGTGTCAGTTAAATGCCTGAAAATGTTATTTTGTATCAAAAACTACTAGAACCAAGTTCTTTCCCAGAATTATCTTAGAACAGAGATTTTGTTTCAGTTAGACTAATGTGGTGGCATAATGAATTTAAGGTGAATGTTTATCTGAATGTCTGTTTTGTGCCATATTTTCTTTTTTTCCAAGTTATGCAAACCATGTGGACTTCCACCCCAGTGGGACATGCATCGCTGCAGCTAGTACTGACAACTCCATCAAGGTCTGGGACATCCGGTCCCATAAGATGCTGCAACACTACCAAGGTAAAGGCACACTTTTACTTTTTACACAGTACTTTTTAGTCATTTGCTACAGCACTTCCAACTTGCAAAACTTGCAACAAATGATTTAAAAAAAAAAAAAAATTTCAAGAGGGGGATAGAGAGACTACTTCTTGACTGTTGAGGCGCTAGCCACAGCGTAATAGAAAATAGATTATAAGGAGTCACCGGACATAACTTGCAAAGTCTTTATTTGCATTAAGAAATTACAAACCTGCACCCTGAAAAGATGTTGTTTTCTGATGCATTCCATATAGTTTTTGCGTTGAGGCTACTCCTGTGGCTTTTTTCTTTTTTTAAAACAAGCCTGGGTACATGGGCTCCCACGAGATGCTGCATCACTACCATGCAACCATGCAGACAACTTGCAAAACCACAGCCCATTGTTTGTGTTTGGGAAAAAAGCCAATATGTGGGATATCCGCTGCTTCAGTTACACAAATAGAGGTTTGATGGTGAGCAGTCAACGTCTTTGCTATCCACTCCCACCAGACTCCGCAGCGCTGCTAAAGTTCAAACTCACCCTTTAAAAACAGTAAAAGCCACAGTTGAGGTTGAAGACAAATTGCTAAAACATTACCAAGATAAAAATGATCTTCAGCTCATCCCGTCTTAAAAGCTGCAAGCTGCATCAGTGCTTTCCTGCATATTCATTTAAAGCCAAGGCTGATGCCTTTTGTCGGGCTGCCACTCTGTCTGATTGTTCTAATCAGCTCTCTTAGAAAGATTTCAGAAGCGAGATCTAATAATGGGTAATTGCATCTGTCTCAGGAGACGGAGCATGGAGATAAAAAAGTTCGTCCTGTTCTTTTCTTCTCTGCAGTCTATTGTCAGATGTATTCTGCAATTATGGGGAGAAGGTTTATCACCAAAGGGGTATAGAATGGAGATTTGACTTGTAGGTACCCAGGGGGACTATTTAGTGTTGGTGTACCTTGTCGGTGGAATCCAGGATTTTTAACCTGTGACTTAAACCTGTGACTTAAACCTGTACAACCTGTGACTTAAAACATTCTCTGGATTTTAAGCAGATTGGTTTGAAAAACGTTTGTTAATCATCTGTCATTTTATGTGTACACATGACTGGGTGTGTTTTTTCTGCAGTCTTATGCAGGTTGAGTGGGAATTCAGTCTGCACTCAGGTGTTTGCTTCATTTTTTGCTGTTATCCAATTTAGATTCTAGCATGTTTTTGCAGCTGCTGGTATCAGTGATGTTTCTTACCAGTTTCCTACTAGTTATAGCATCTGGCAGCCAGCAGAGGGACCATTTCACCCGTAGAATATCTGTTGTCCTCACTTAAACTCACTCTAGAATCCAGTCACCACAAGGTAGAACAATCCCAGTGTGGAGAAGTTTTGATTAGTCGCTATAGGCTGCAATACGTGAGGCAACGGCAAGACAGCTGGGGTGGCGGAGTGTCTACGGAGACCCTTCTTCAACTGGAGGACCCTGGTTCAAGGACACGTGTTGGCAAGCATCTGCCCTGCTGAAGTGTCCTTAAGCCAGGTCCAGGATACTTTTATTCTTTAAAGCCCAGGGTGTCATCCGCATTTCTATTTTTTCAGGCATTGTAATTGCCAAAAAGTTTTTCAGCTCCATAAGAATATCTTTTAATTGCATGGTCATTGTCATCATCATGATCAAGATGTTTAATTGATGATATTGATATTGTCTTTTCCATTCTATTTACCAGGCAGAAAAGCTAACCATGTAAAGCTGTGCAACATGCCAAACAACAAAGCCAACAAAGCTCAAAATTGAATCTTCCATAGTTACATCCTTGTGATTTTTATGACTGTTTGTTCATGAATGGCACAGGGATGCATCATTGAATTTACAGTAACTGAAACGCTCTTCTATAAATCACGTGTGTGTGTGTGTGTGTGTGTGTGTGTGTGTGTGTGTGCGCGTGTGTGTGCGCGCGTGTGTGTGTGTGTGTGTTTGTGTTCCAGTCCACAGTGGCGTGGTGAACAGTTTGTCTTTCCATCCGGCTGGTAACTTCCTCATTACTGCTTCCAACGATTCCACATTGAAGATACTGGATCTGGTAGAGGGCAAGCTACTGTATACACTGCATGGACACCAGGTAGACACACACACACACACACACACACACACACACACACACACTGCATGAATGCCATGTAGATATCTCTTACAGGCCTATTTGCGCTCATAGATCATGTCTGTTGTCAGCCCTATTGTTCCACTCTGCGTGTGTGTGCATGTGCGTGTGCGTGTGTGTGTGTGTGTGTGGAGGGAGGTGGGAGTTTATGTGGGTGTGTATGTATGAGTGTTTTGGATGTTTTATTTTGTGTGTGTGTGTGTGTGTGTGTGTGTGATGTCTTTTTGTATGTGGTATATTTTAGTACTTGCCAGGCAAGCAGGCGGCCCACTCATGATGACTCATCCCAGGGTTGTTGGAAGGAAACAGAACTCTGTTTCTGCCTCCGTTCCTCTGGATCCTCTTCCTCCTCCTCCTCCTCCTCCTCCTGTTTCCCTCCTGTCTTCTCCTCCTACTCTCACACTCCTTTCTGTAATGTCCTCCTCTTGGATTCCTGGGATGGCTTTTTACATTGTCACCACCATCATCATCTTCTTCCCTGTCCTCCTTCTTTGGGTCCTTCCCCTCTACTTTTTACTCTCTCCTTTCCCTTCATCTGCTGTACTCACGTTTTGATTGGCTGGCTGTCTGTTTAATGGAGTGACTTACTGGTCAGCTAACTGGTGGGCTGCATGGCTGACTGTATCTGTCTGTTTGACTGGCTGACTGTCTGGCTAGTTGTGGAAACCAGTGGCTTGCCAATCCCACATGTGGTCTGTTTGTCTGTCCCTCGGTATAAGTTATGTCTCTCTCTCTCTTTCTTTCTGTTAAGATAAAAAAAAATCAACCGCTTTTCTTTCCCTCTCTTCACACCTCCAGAACCGCCATCTCCTCCACAGTGTTTCTGTTTTTGTTCTTTTTTGGCCCAGTTGTGACTCGGCCAATCTGTTGGTGCTGGGAACGTTCGGGGTGTTAATTGTCTCTACAGCCGCATAGCTAGAGATGGGAGGGACCCCCATCTGTTCACAGTGCGTGTGTGTGTGTGTGTGTGTGTGTGTGTGTTTCTTCTGTGTATGTGCCTTATGTGTTGACACATAATGCCTACGTGAGTGTGAGTGTGCGTGCGTGCGTGTTTGTGTTTGTGTGTTTGTGTGTGTGTGTTCTTGGAGAGAGTGTTGGAACTGGCAAATATCATGTTTACCTAGCCTCAGGAAAACCCTACCAGGCTGGCAACAAATGTGTTAATTTGCTTTAATTTGTCTTTCTGCTCCTCTGTCTGGATCATCTAAAACCAGATGAGTTTAATTTTAAAGTATAGGCTACAACAAGCCAGGACCCAGACTAATGTAATGTAAATGTACCGATGTATTTTTTAGCTTTTGTTATGTTGAGATTGATCAGAAACAGACCAGAAAAGAAATGGAGGCGCATAATACAAACATGTACAGTACAAACATGTACAGTACCAACATGTCATTGAGTTTGCTCGTTGTTGTTTTATGGAGAGGACCGTGTGGGGTCTGTCTGGTGTCTGCATCCCCTGTTCATTTATCTAACACATAAAATGTGCCAGTTAGGTTCACGGCCCTGTCAGACAGTTTGTGTGTGTGTGTGTGTGTGTGTGTTGTGTGTGTGTGTGTGTGTGTGTGTGGTGTGTGTTTGTGTGTGTGTGTCTGGGTCTGGCCACGGCCAGTGCCAGCCTGGCAGCGGGCATTAGTCAGAGCAGAGACAGAACATGCTGTCTGTCAGGCCCGTCGCGTTGCCATAGTGACGCTGTCTGCTTCTCCCAGGTGCTTCTGGGAAACCATTCCTCACCCAAACCAGCCTGTCTGGGTGACAGCCGAGACTCACAGCTCTCCTTTTTTTTCCTCCCTACAGTGTCCCTGTCCATTGCTCTTCCCTTCTTTTTGTTTTTGTTGGTTCTCTTCTCCGCCCCCTCCCGTCAACACAACCAGAGGGCTCAGGCTGTAATTGTTGACCCCATTCTGCAATGTGAGAAAGAGAAAAGAATAAACCGAGTAAAGAGAAGGAGTGATTTAGAACCTGGATCCAGCCTGGTGCTTGAGACCCCCCCCCCCAGGGTCTTGTGAGCTCATTTTGGGGTCCCGAGATGATGTGAAGAAATCCTTGAAGTGTATGAGCCACAGACCCAAAAGATTACCTAACTCCCTTGTCTTGAGTCTTATTAGAGAATATTTGTTGTTGAGTTGTGTTGTGTGGGATTCACCAGAAGTAGGTCAGGTCACGTCTGTTGGTCGTGATTCCTAAATTATGAAAGTGGCTCATGTCTGATACACACTTTTTATTTTCCAAATTTCTGGGATCAATGTGTTGTTTTTTTTAATTGTTTTTTTTTAAAAATCCCACTACATCAAACTTTAATTCAGTGCATGCAGCCTAATTCATTTGCTCAAATTCTCTTTGTCATCGTATGTTTCATGAAATCATGTTTTAAAACACCCTGCTTCTGTGCCACCTGTTTAAATGCATGTTGGCGGGGTGACTGATTTATCCGTTACACCTTTGTTGGTATTATATAAACAGACACAGCTGACTAGCTAAGATTGGGCAAAACCATTGAAAAAAACATCACATATATAATTATCCTGCAATTTTAGAAAGCTAAAAGGATCAAAACGAGCAACTACAATCATTGGCCAATCCACTGTGAGAGTATCAGTCGGATTGCAGGTTACGGGATAGCATCAGTAAATGGAGACAGGCACATAGTACCAATTTATTTTTTTGTGCAACAAGTGTATTGCAAGCTGACTTGAATTGGGAGAATCCATCATGGACTGGATGGTGTGGCATTTGTGGTCAGAAGCATTTTACTGGTGGAGTGAGTCACGTTACAGGGGAAAGTTTAGGCAGTTCATCTGGCAACGGGCCCTGAAAGGAAATGCGCTAAAATAGAATGTGAGTTGAATGGAGTAAGTCCAGCAAACGGTCACTTCAAAACAAAAGTTCTGGTTCTCATTTCTGATTGGCTAAGCTACGTTCATAGTCACTGTAAAAGGCCCACTTGACCTCATACGTGTGACTGCATAACTGTTAACTGTTATTTAATATAAATAAGATTCATTGAACATTTGCCTTTTTATTAGAACGGTGTGTTACCTTTTCACAAAAGCAACAAGCCAGGAGAGCCTGTGCTTTGAGTTTCAGAACATCTTAGAGGTGTCGCTGGGCACCGTGCCACGCTTCAATCTGTCTGTGCGTGCTTGCACATTTTCTTTCATGGGGATATTTTTACAGACTGGCTTTTAGAGCGCTGCGTCCAGTCATTTCACAGTGACAACTACGCTGCTTTCCTTTTTAACAACTACACTGCTTCCCCCCCCCCTGAAACAGCACGTAGATCATCATGTGACTCTAAAACTCATTGAAACCATACAAAGGAAATTCTTTAAGGCAGGGTCAGGCAGATTTCATAGATTTTACAGATTGCCAACCCTGAGTAGTAAAAACACGGAGGAATTGCAATCATATTTGAGGTGAACAACATTGACTGGCTGATGTCCAATTTTTAATAAAAGGCCAATATCAGCCTGATATATCAGCAAACCAATACATCGGTCTAACCCATCTAGGGTATATGGATCCTATGAAACCACTAAGGTAGAGGACAACTAAGTTAGAGAGATGGATAGTGATTCTGAGTGTGCTGGGTCTTCATGTCTAAACCATATATGTTGCTGCTTGTGTGTCAGAGCTGTGACTCAATGTGAGTCAGCATGTACACACACACTGGCTGCGTCTGAGGGCCCGCAGTAGTACTGATGGCTCTCATTTCCTCCCGATGATGGTTCACATCACATTACAGTCACATTGTTATCATATTGTACCAAAAGATGATAACCACAGACCAGGACCGGCGGGTCAAGGGGAGGCGGCACCTCCTCTCGTCCCATGGCACTCTGTCTTATCACTCTAGTCCGGTCAGTGTAACCTGTAGAGTCATTTGTGGATATAGAGGGTAGGGGTGGTTTGTTAGTTTGTAGTTTGTCAGTGTGGGATGTCTCTGTCTTGATCACAGCTCTCAATACTGCCCAAGACCTCCTGGACTGATAATTCCTGTTTCTATCTCTCTCTCTCTCTCTTTCTCTCCCTTTGTCTCCACCTCTCTCCATCCCTCCGTCCCTCCATCCCTCGCTCCAGGGTCCAGCGACCTGTGTGGCCTTCTCCAGGACAGGAGAGCTCTTTGCCTCTGGAGGCTCTGACGAGCAGGTGATGACGACCTCAATCACTGATCCTAAAAAGTGAACCAAACATAGCCTCTAGAGTAGGGGTGGGCGATATGACTAAAAATCAATATCGTGATTATTTAAAACGTTTACCTCAATTACGATTAATAAACGATTATTTTATTTGTTTTGTTTTATTTTGAAATTTGTTTTATTTTGAAATTGACCGGATGCTCTATGCCTTTCCTGTGTCTGACTTCCTGCCCGGCTTGACACATTCTCTCGCGGCTCGCAAAAACAGTCCAAACCTGTCTGAACACGGCGTTACTGGACGGGGCGGAGGGACGTGACTGAATACCACGTAGTATTTTTTAAGGGACAGTTCATGAACGCAGTATTGGGGAAAGTATTTGGCCCTGTTCATTCACGGGAAAGTGATGTTACGTCTGATGCGCGCGCACACACACACTCACACTGGTTGCTTTGCTAACTGGCGCTTCTAGACGTTCCTCGTTCTTGTAGCCTAAATAACAATTGAAATGAACGATTTTGAAATTTTGCCACGATTACATCATTAAATTGCGATTACGATTATAAACACGATAATCGCCCACCCCTACTCTAGAGGGGCTCACAGGTGTCTCACTGAGCTCAGGTGCATATCATGTACCTACTTCCTAGCTCTGTAGAGACTGAAGGTTGCAGATTTTTTACTGTTTATGAAACAAGAAAAATCAATCAATTCTTTCAAAACGAAGGCACATTGACATTACTACCGTTGTCTTTGGTTGGCAACTTTGGAACAAACCGCAATTCTGTTCACACTACAGGTAATGGTGTGGAAGAGCAACTTCGACTGTGGCGAGTGTGGCGCCGCCGCCACATTGCAGCGTAATACCACGTCCAGCCTCCGGGGGCCGCCAGCCAGCTCGACGGCCCACCTCCGCTTTGACTCGCATGCCGAGTTGCTCCGCAGCCAGGTAACGCATCCTCACACACATCCCTTCAATTAACATACTTGCACACACACACACACACACACACGCCACACATATGTCCAAACACACAGTACATTACCAACCCATGAAACCCCTGGAATGTGTTGAACCTCTACCAGAACATCTCGCGGGTTACCTATCAGGCCTCTGAAACGGTTTCAATAGGTTCGAATGTTTGCCTCCCCTGTTTACTTAAACTTTTACACTTACAAGGAATGACTAAGTACAGTGTGGCAGGAAGGTCTATTGGTTAGAGAGGCTGTCTCCGCAAAGATCACAGGTTTGATCCCCACATCAGCCAGTGCATGTCCTGGAGTAAAGCTCTGAATTTGTACCTGCGCTCTGAATGTGAAGTTGCCCTGGTAAAGAAAATGTAAACGGAAGGGATGCCAAGGTTGCCAGTGACTTCAAATAAAGCATAGCAAGGGACTGCAATGAATCAAATGACTTGTTAGAATCAGCAGAGAAAGAATATGTTCTGACACTGATCAAGGAAGTGACTAGATTTAAGAGTCAAAACATCTTAAAATCGTAGAGTGCTGATAAGGGAAAACTTAGAGCCGTGCAATCTACCCAAGGATCCTTGTTAAGTGGTCTCATTCTTAGAATCCAGCCCTGCTTGTAATCAGTGCTACAAGTGTCATTCATGCTAGAAAGGATTAGCACTTCAAAGAGATGTGAAGTTGTTTCCAGTTTCAAACCCATGAACCATCTACTTTGCCAGCATGATAGATGGCCTCGTTACTGAGGCTTAATGAAAAGCTAGCTCACCAATCAGACCAAAGACGCAGAACGGAACAAAAAACAGAATAGTGAATTAGTGAGTCAAAATCACCGAGGGCATTAATTGTCCCAAAAAGAATATCCATTTAGCAAATGTTGCCGGGCAACAAAGACAACAAATTGATTCCTATAATTGACATTTTTAAGGCACTGGTTTGTGTCATCAGTCGAGAACGAAAGAATGAATGAAAAAGAGATTTAAAAAACAAAAACAATCCAACAATCCTGGATTGTTTTTGTTTTTTTAATCTCTTTTTCATGGTGAGACCAAATCATTCCTGGGTTTTTCCTGGTATGGTCGCTGCTAATATATAAGAGGTTACAAGGGGAGCAGTGACACAGTAGTGATGAGAGCCCTTGCCGTTTAGTTCTTAGCTCAGTCCTGCTTTAGCCTGGGAAGGCACACGCACACTTACAGCAACACAGGTCCACACACACACACCTACATATATACACACACACATAGACTTGAGAAACACACATATACACATGCGCACAAACCCTTGAGAGTGTCTGGTGCTGCTGTTGAGGCTGGCTCATTTCCTCTGTGCTCCATCCTTCCTTTGAAGTCTGCAAAGTGGCCCAAAGGTCCACTCATCACACATGAAGAGAAATACCTAGAAGTTACTCTGAATAATACTATATAAATACTACTACTACAAAATAATACAACTGTATTATTTATATGATATTCTAAAGATTCCACTGCCTTATTGATCACTTGAAATGGTAATCTGAGCTCGGCCCGTGATTGAACGCTGGTAGGGCCCAGTGTGTAACTGACAGTGTGTGAAAAAGTGTGTGAATAAAAGCAAAGAAGCAGTAATGAAATATTCCATCTTGTTCCAATTTATTGGGATTGTTGTGCCTTTTATGAATTAGCTAGCCTGCCAAACTGAAGTACAGACGAGCTAACAATTTGAGTGCAAAATATCGAAAGGCAAAATATCAACATATCATACCTCCAAGTGCAGGTCGAGTAAGTTTCCCTTCTTTTGACGTTGACAGGAAGAATGGAAAAAAAAATATTTGGGGCCATTTTGACCGCAGAGATTTCTTGTAGACATTTTTTTGTGACTTATTTGGCCTACATGATCTCCTTTGAGAACCTCATATTTAAGTCATTTATCACTTCATGTGGCCTTTCATTCTTCTTTTGGTTGTCAGTGTATCGTTTGTTGTCGATACTGTCGATTTTCAATGGAATGCAAAAGTCAGTTATCAAATATGACTGAATGGTTGACTAGGAGCAAGTGTGGTCTGCGATTTGTATGTAGACTTTCTTTGCTGTTTGTTGTGATTGACACACATGCATACACTCATACACACACACACACACACACACACACACATACGCAGTGAGAGTCTTAGCAGGAGTGTTTGTGCAGAGGGTTGCCATCTGGCTTGGCTACAATCTTGCATCAAATGATAAACCATCACATGACGATGCCACATATTGCCACAGTCTAGCTCTTGGGGGGGAGATTTACTTTAAAGCTCCTGATGTCATGATCCTGATTCGTAATGTCGTTGCAATACTCTTGACATTGTTAATCAACCTTTCATCCATTTGATGACTTGAAGGTAAATAACAAAAGGTCAATAAAATGCCCAAATCCTCAGTTATACCTCAGTAAAAAACAACAACAGACTTTTAAGCCCATTTTGAAGCATTTCCTCCTTTTTCTGGAACATCTGCTAGAACATCATTTTGAGTTTTTCACTTAGACTGTACTAATCCCATCCCATCTGGCTGCTGTGTACGGCGGCCCAAGAAAACATTGTAGCTACTGTACTCTTTATAACCCTATATACCCTTTGTGGACCAATTTGACCAATAACAAAGATAAGAGTGATCATGCAGTTTCATGAACTTCTTGGGTTCATCTAAGCCTCAGATAGTTTATAGTGCAGTCGATTGTAATGCTGGGTGTGCTTGGTTATTATAAGATGGACAGTGTCAGGCTGTGGTGGTCAGGGTAGATGAAATAGTCAAGGGCTATCATTTTTATATACAATATCTGATACCTGTACCAACTAATGTAGCTTTTTTTTTTGTACATCTCCAATGTCATTTGTCAGAACCGATGCCAGATGATGCACCATCTTGGATAACTGGTCCAGGCAAAAACAGCCAATCAAACCAGGCCCAGAGTGGCACTGCTAATCTTACTGATTTCTGAACAAGATGACTCGCAGTACGCAACACTTCACTTCTCTTACTCTTGCTGTCCTCCTTTCTTCATTTACCATCCTTTTTTTTTTACCATCCTTCTCCTTGCCCACGTTTCCCTGCAGAAGGAAAGAAAACGGGAGGAACGGCAGCACGGGGATGATGTGCGACATGGAAGGGACAGATAGGAGCGAACCAAAAAAGAAAGACAGGAGTACATGAGAGAGATAAATGATAAGAAACAAACTGAAAGAGGGAGAAAGAAAGAGAGGAGAGCGGCCATTAGTGATGTTTAAATATTTAAAGGCCTTGTCAGATGTCACACACACACACACACACACACACACACACACACACACACACACACACACACACACACACACACACAGGGGCGTCACAGACAGGGGCACCTCAGGGCATGGTTTGGATTTCAGCCCTTTGACTGTTGCAGTGTTACTTACATCAACAAGGGCACAGCCAAGGTCCTTACAAACACATGCACACACACACACACACGCCATGCCAAAGTCCCGACATCCCCAGGGGATTCAGTTTGGCTCCGACCAGTATGTGACCTCACTCCACCCGAGTCTCCACTTTCTCCGATCGAAGGCTCTGCTAGATTTACAGATCCAGCGTGATGCTGCCTCGCCTTTTGTGTTTCATTGGCTGTTTGGAGGGGCGGGACTCACGATAAGTAAGTAAAAGTAGCTGGTGGGCTGTCCTCCTGTATATGGTTTAGATATTAAACTAGTGTTCAACTACTCTGAACACAAGTCTGTATACAAGTAGAAGGTTTATTAACTTATGACTGCTAATAGAAGCGTTAAGGCCGTAGTACAGAAGGAACCGTGTTGATAAGCAGTCTTGACTTCATCAGGGATGGATGACCAAGTTCTTTGTCAGTTTCTGTAAAACTGGTGAGCAAACTGGTTACGTAGTTAAGTCCAAATCTTTAAGAAAAACAAATCTCATCTTCCCAGAAATGTTTTGGAACCACAGTTTCAACCTGTGGCTGCTTCTTATTATGTCTTGCATCTCCTGAACATTGGCTTGAGCAGGTTTTCTTAATGCCTACCATAGACTCCTTCACCCCCCCCCTTTCCTCTCTCTCTCTGTCACCTCTCTCGCCTTCTCTTTGGCTGCTGTGCTACAGCGCAGTAAATGGTTTATAATAGCCCTTCCCGTCGGCGGGCATTATTACAGACAGCGCCTGAGAAGGTGATTAGGAAGTGGGCAGCTGGACCGCGTGAAGAGAAATGATGAGCGCTTCGTATGAAACCTGTTCTCCTCTTCTGAGAACTGCCGTTCTTCTGTAAACCCGTTGAACCCTCTCATTTGAAAATATCGCTTTTAAAGACAGCCGTCTGACGCTGCAGGAGGTGGGCGAGAAGGACTTCGCACATTTTGTGTAATTAAGAAACGGGAGTGCAAGACAGTTCAACTAAGAGTTGAGTTGTGCCGGCTCTCTACTTCCTGTCTTCTGAGATGAAGATGCATTTGCATCTGTTGTCTCAACCTACTTCTCTCAAGTTCTCCCAAGTGGACCATCATGTGTCCTTACCTGAGATGCCACCATGCTATTGTTAGATGTATCTGTGTACATTGCACGGCAGAAAACGATGCCTTTCGTCAACTTGCACGCTTATTTATCCCAGCCCCTGCAGAATGGCTTTTGTTGGACATCATTTGCGCAACTTGAATTTGTAGTTTAAGAACCTTTGCAGTAGTTGCACATATCAACAAGACAATTCCTTCAGTCACACACAGTTGATGTGTTGCCATTGTCACATTTCTCCCTTATTAGGTTTCAGTAGGCCTTGCTGTCCTAGATGTCTGAGGGTCAGGTAAACAAGGTTCGGCTGTACATCACTGTTGGTGTTGTCAGGCATATTGAGTAGCTGGCAGACACTCTCACACCATCTGCAGCTCCTCCCACTTCTCTCAACTTAGGCTACCTCCACAATAAACCGTTTTGATTTAAAAAGCATTTCCAGGTCTAG
>JAXDDW010000013.1:4902500-4942500 GCA_034670385.1 Hoplostethus mediterraneus
AGTTATATGTTTTTCACACTACACTTAACCCCGGGCTAACGTCTTTTTTAACCCTGGGTTAAGGACGCATTTAACCCCGGGCTAAGCAGCGTTTCACACTTGCATTTTTGAAAGAGGGTTAACACCGCTTTTAACCCTGAGTTAACAAACCCTGCTACGAAGCAGGGTTAGCACCGCTTTTGTGGTGCTATCCCCGAAACGTGGTGCTAAGAACAATAGTGTGAAACGTTGTGGGGTTAGAATGTAACAGCGAGTTAAACATAAGCATTAAACGTTAACCCGGGGTCTACAAGCTTACAGTGTGAAATCCTGAACACTGAATACCCGGGGGCAAATTTTAGCCCAGGGTTAAAGACAACTAGTGTGAAACGTGAGATAAGTTAACCCAGTGCTATTATAACCCAGGGTTAAAGTTAACCCTGGGCTAACATATTCAAGTGTGAAAAGCCTATTAGTGATCTTTTTTGTGATCTTGTTCTCACTTTTTTTTTTTATTCTTAAGTACGTATTACTTACACAATCTATGTATGAAAGCCATATGTACTTATGGTCTCCGCCCTTAGCATTCTTTTGTTTGGGAATCATTTTTTGGCTATTAGATAAAACAGCACAGCAGACAGCTGAGCTCATCTGGCTGCAGTTAAGATCAGCATAGTCTGACACTGTGATCTTAACACGTTGAGCTGGGCGTGAAGAGATGTATCCTCTAGGGTGGTGATGAGTAAAACAGGTCTGGTCTCCTCAGCTGAGAAGGAGAAGGGAGGTTGTCTTGGAACAGATGTGTACACGTACACCCACGTGCACAGCAACACCATTTTTACAACCAGACAGAGGCCCCCACAGACAGAGAGAGATGGAGAAACCGACACACACACACACACACACACACACACACACTGTCTTTACTCATGTAATAATGATATTGGAGAGACGTGATCACAGACTTTCATGTGTTGATGTCTCACTGACTTAATCACAACACAGGCAGACTGACTGGTGATGGTGTGTGTGTGTGTGTGTGTTCACCATTTACCCCCCCCCCCCCATCCCACCCCATTATTGTAAGAGTTTATGCAGACATAGCCAGCAAGTTCTTACTGCACTATAATGTTTGGGTTTTTTTAAGCTGGAGTGGGCTTGTCTTGTGTCAGACACAAGGTTGTTTTTTGGGTTTTTTTTGGATAAAAAGTTCTGTTCCACCTTTTTCAACATTTTCAAATGGAGAGACTTCAAATGGCCACTGCAGTGTGACAGGTTCACGATAGGAGACTTGATATGATTGGTATTAACAATCAATAATGTATAAAGTCATAATACAGTTGAAGTAGAGAAAGAGCTAAGTAAAATAATGTTTAAAATCAATACAATCCAAATCGCATAAAAAAACAGGGAAAAATAAATTCTCATTGAAGTGTGTACAGCTCTACGCTGATGACAAACCCCTCTACAATCACCTATGTAGCATATTGTATCTATAACAAAATATCAGACATCAGCTGAGTTTTGAACATCTCTCATCATCTCTCTCTAGGCCTCCGAGCCGGCCGAGCTTTGTAAAGGACGGGACTCCCAAACCGGAGTCCGTAGTCGCAGCTGCAGTCGGGCGTCCCAGCCCCACCCCTCCGGAGACCCCACCCAGCAGACGCAGCCCCAGGGCTCGCCACAGCACTCATCCCAGCCTCAGGCCTCAAATGGAGGGTTACCCCCTGATCTTGCCAGCACCCTGGAGCACATCATAGGGCAACTGGATATTCTCACCCAGGTAAGCAGAGTCTTGATGAGATAGTCTTGCAGCCAAACATTATTTCTTCCCATTATATTACATACTTTGTAGGAGCTGGACTCAGGATATCTCATAGAGAAAGGAAAGAGCCTCCACGCTTCTATTCTCCAGCACAACTTTAATGGGCAACATGTTGCTTGACATGTTGTTTGACATGTCTGACCCGACGAAGAGCCTTTGTGCTCAAAACGTCCACACACAGCATGCTGGCTGCATTTGGTTAGGACTGTGTGCGAGTGCTCCAGCGGCTCGGTTAAGGCCAGACACAGTTTGAAGCCAGACCAAACCAGAGCCTGCAGGACCAGGCCTAAAAATAGGCCCGTGAACAAAAACAGAAAAGAACAGCAACCCATAAAGAGCTATGAAGTTCAGCTTCTTATCAGTTCATGTTCTCTGTTTATTTGCAGAGAACTGAAACAATTTCCAATTTAGGCATTAGCTGACTCTCTTATCCAGATTGAATTACAGTGACTGCAGCCGTTGAAAAGACAGTACTTGTGATTTCTACGATTGCAAGCAGTGTTTTTAAAGAGCAAGTGCAAGGGACAATCAATGTTAAGAAGCAGATAGCAGGATAGAGGAATGTTTTAGCCTAATTACAGCCAAGACATTCTTTGCGGTGACAGTATGAAATAAGGAGTAATGTCAGGGGAGCGGAAAGGGAAAAGCTGAGGGAAAGAACCTGAAGGTAGTAATAGATGGAGAGGAGAAAAAGTAATGAGGAGAGAGAGAGAGGGAGAACAGAGGGAGGACGGAGTTTGAACGAGGGGAGGTTGTGAATGTACCCTGAGGAAAAGACATCATTCATACATAAGCACCGGTAGCATTCTGGCTCACTCACTTGTAGGTCTAAATGTTTAATGGGTATACACACACACACAGGCTTGGATGTTTGTGTTTGTATACATCTATCTATCTATCTGTCTGTCTCTCTCTCTCTCTCTCTCTCTCTCTCTCTCTCTCTCTCTCTCTCTCTCTCTCTCTCTCTCTCTCTCTCTCTCTCTCTCTCTCTCTCTCTCTCTCTCTCTCTCTCTCTCTCTCTCTCTCTCTCTCTCTCTCTCTCTCTCTCTCTCTCTCTCTCTTGCTTGATTAAGCTGCAGTTCACCATATGGGAGCGTTTTAATATCAGTCCAGGGCAGCCAGGCATCTGCAACGTAATGGTGCCAACCTTTAGCCTTCAACCCCCCCCACCCCGAACCCCTGCACTACATCCTCCCTGCATTTTTCTTCAAAGCCAAATCGACTGCCTGTCTTTCGGTTTTGTTCTTTACATCAGTGCTGGATTTTACTGTAGCCAGGCCAAGGCCGCCACTTTTCCAGAGCAAGTCAGCGGACTGAGATGCTGAGATGGTTTGTAGGATGGTCCTTGCAGAGCCGGCGTCCACTAAATACCTTTCTCTGACTACCTACAGCAACATTTGACCCAAGTTGTCATGTGAAATGCATTCTTTCTTCACGTGCAGCTTTGTAATGACTTCCAATAGTATTGTACTTGCACAGGGCTGTAGTATGGTTTCAAATAGCTTTACTCTTACCCATGAAAAGTTGTTTGATCTGGGTTCTGCCGAAGTCGGGGGAATCCGTGCCCTCGCTAAAAGTTCGACGTGGCGCCAGCATCTATGTGGAAAACAGAACATTTAAAAACTCATTTAAACCGCCGGAAACTTAATTGTTTACAATGGGATGCCCAGGGAAACTGTAGAACAGAAATGGGTCCACAAAGTAAAGGCCCCTCTCAAAGACACACTCTGATCAGTTTAAGATAGATTGAAATACATTGCAGCTCGTGATGCACGTTGTTCCCAAAATACACACTCTGCATACAAGGCATGTTAAATACAGCATGTCTGAGACAGGCTCAACCCGTTTATGTTGCAGTTATACTTTCGAAATGCACTCACAAACAAGTCTATAAATTTTTCGCATTTCTCATTAAAAAAAAAAAAAGTTAAGTTCTCCTGGCTAAGGTCGAGCCTTACATTACCGCTACGCAGCCTTGGGAGGCCGGGCTGAAAAAAGCGACATTCGTTTTTTTTCTGCAATACATTCTTGTTCCCCCCCCCCCTCGTATTATTTTTCACTATTACAGCTCTTTGTAACTCTAATAGTCCAAGAGGCTGAGAGGGAAGAGATGAATTATTCAGCATGAGACTGAGTTTGCTGTGTTCGCTGCTTTTCACTTTCACCCCTCCCACCCCCCACACCCCACACACACACACACACACACAAACACAAACACACACACACACACACACACTCTCTTTCTCACTCTCTCTCACTTATAATTCATCTCTTTTACACATCCTCTCACACTAGGCCTACAGTACTCACACTTCTCACGCCACTTTCGTCTTTTCGCTCTCTCGATTACGAAGTCTCTCTCTCTCTCTCGCTCTCCCACTATAGTTTACCACATAGCAGATTTTGTGAACCTTCCCTGTGATGCGACTCATTGAGAACCTGTTTCAACACTAGCTCTTTTGAGATGCCACTTGTGAGTATCTCTGGAGTTTGCAGAACACAGCCGTGTACAACCCGCACTATCATGGCCTGAAACTACCAGAGCACCCAGCCAGAGGACAGCCTTTGCCTGCTTAACCAGAAGAGTGTGTGTGTGTGTGTGTGTGTGTGTGTGTGTGTGTGTGTGTGTGTGTGTGTGTGTGTGTGTGTGTGTGTCCGTGTGTGTGTCCGTGTGTGTGTGTGTCCTTACCATAGCCAGAATAGAAGTGGATAGATATGGACCGGTCCTATAGTCAGCTATAACTGCAGCTGTAAGGACCATTAGGAGGAAGTGGAAGAAAACATGTAACAATAATTCACTTGCTAACAGTTTCTCTGTGCAGATTAAACCCATTTCTGCGATTTAAAGTGAAGGTTCTGGTTTTTTTTTTAAAGCTACTAAACCACAGTAACCAAGCACCCTTTGAAGAATTTCAACGTTTTCACAGCACTGTTTCTGATTTTAAGCAATTGGAAGCAGCCTCCTATTAGTGTATATATATATATATATATATATATATATATATATATTTTTTTTAGCAATGCTCATGGAAAATGAAACTCTCCAAGTTGCACGCAGACCGTTTACTTCTGAGCCGTAGTTCTAGAAGGAATCAGTGATAGCACTACAACAACGGAGTTAAAGGCAATTTGGAGAGAAGTGCCTCCTATCTAGTCTCTCCTCACACCTGATAACGCTACAGCTGCTAATCTTAGCATTTTACAACTTCTGCGAAATATGCGACGGTTGACTTGTCAGGCCGCAAAGATGGAAAGCAGAAGTTTATATTTGGCTCGTTGATGATCTAATATGTGGATTGGGTGGGTATCTACTAGCTGAGTACTAGCATCTATACTTTACCGGCTCATAGCCTCATATTCCAAGCTCATTGTTGCCACTATTAAAGGGTTGATTCTGAGAGTGGTTTTCAAGGTCTCTCTTCGTGTGTCCTCGGCTAATTTTTCTTCCCGTGGTCTATTCAGGCTAATCTAGACTAATAGCTTTCTACCAGTAGCAGAGGAAGAGCGAGAGAGCTGTGCTAAGTGATTTAATGTAAGTGTACATAAAAACAAGTTAGTCTTTTACGGTCTGTTTCTACCCCCAGAGTCAACACGGTAACCTGGTCAATAGGATGTAAATCATGAGGTGTATTGTCAGGTGACGCGAGGTTGGCCGCCGTGGCTGGCAGATGGCTAATATTTGGCTTTGTATTGGTTTTCATCTTGGCACTCGTCCCGGGTTATGGACCTTAGAGTTTGCATTGCGGTCAAGGCATCCGTGTGAGAGGAATTGTATCGACCTATATGCATCGTCACCGCATGAACTCACTTTTTATTTGAATTAAAAACGACTAAATGATAATAAACTAACAAATTCCAGTAGTACAACCAGTTTTACTATAGCACTGATTGTATGATAGCTCACATCAATAACTCACAACCGCCACCGGCGCTATTTTGTCTCCGTTTGACTTTCAGACTGTCGTAGCGAGCGAGTCACAGCGCAGCTATGAGGCTGGGTAACGCAGGCCAGTAGCGCTCGGGGCGACGGAGAGTATAATGTGTTCTGGAGAGAGAAGAAAAACAGCTACTTCTAATTTTAGGAGCATAAAGATTTGGTTTCTACTCCAGATGAAGACTATAGGCCCGTCTAATGTTCTCGCTGCCTGGGGACACACACAAATACCAATAGCTAGGAGGAGGACTGGGTAGCCGTATCAGCTTGGCAAGATAAACAGGGTAGTATTGATCTAGAAAACGGAGAGCGGGAGAGGAAGACGAAACGCAAGCCCTTTCTCTCCCTGCAGCATGAAATAGCATTAGATGTTATCCAGCCCGGTGACCCAGAAGAAAACACCGCTCGTCTACACACTGGAGAACATGTTTGTGTGTGATCGGACTGTACGGGGTTATCTAAGGGAAATAACCTTTGTCAAACACTGTTGTGTTTACATAAGTGTGTGTGTGTGTGTGTGTGTGTGTGTGTGTGTGTGTGTGTGTGTGTGTGTGTGGGGCAGTCTGGGGTCATCTCAGGGCTGTGATAGCCAATTATTAATCACTGCTGGATTGTCCACACTCCGTTGCAGATCGCTCGCGGTGACGTGGGTTTCGAATGTGCCTCTTCTCTTGCACTCACACTTTTCCTCTCCCTCCAAATCACCAAAATTACAAGCAACCAAGAGGAAGGGGTGCAAGTGTCCTGTGCATAGTGGCAATATACTGGTGAGCATAGAGTGATCATGTAAGACAGGAGTTGTAGGAAAAGAAAAAGCTAAGAAGAGACCGAGGATAAGGAATCCAGGTCATTCAGCTCACGATCAGAGTGCGTTTGCTTGGACAGAGTGTCCTCAGGGTTCAACCCCAGTGCCCCACGTGTATGAAACTCAATAAAACACAAAACTCGGCTTCACCGAAGATCTAAAGGATTTCTCCACAATTGATTTTCTGCTCGTCGGTCTGATCTAAAGATGGCACCGTGAGGATGAATAGCTCTCATGTATCATGTTTTCTGTTATGTTTGATGGAGAACACACTAACCCTTCTGTGCTCTCTACTTCACACACACACCATCATTCATATCCCATAAAAAAAGATCATATGCCTTCATAATGATCATTCATGCAATGTGTGTTGAACAATGAAAAGAAGTACACAGTGACCTGGATTCAGTTGCATCATGTTTTGGCCAATTTGATGAATCTGACTGAGCCAGCTTTCTGCCTCTGCTGTGCAGGCGTTTCCTCCTGGAGGCAGTGGCACCTTTTGTCAACTTGAGTCAGCATAAGGCTCCAGGGAGCAAAGCTGCAGATGTTTCAGTTTCTTGTTTTCCAAGAAAGAAAAATGGTTCACTTGATATGAACACACCCTCTTAGGTACATCACTAGGATCTATTAGGGTGAGAAGCATTTGTACCTTTTCAGGCCCTTTGTTACCTGTTGCCTAGAGAGTTCTCTTCCATAAATACATTTTTCAATGAAATGATTTCCATACGCTTCTTTGACAGCCAGCCACTTATGAATGAAGCTGGAGGTGGGTTTGTGTGTCTGTCTAGTTTGTACGTCCGTCTGTCTATACATCCATTCATCCATCCATCACACGCAACATCTTAGACACCACTGATTGGATTTTGTCCAACCGTCAGTATCATTTTGAAAGTGCCAGAAAGCAGCGGTGAAATGTATCGAAAAGAAGAAGAACATACAGTGGTGGCCAAAATTATTAGAACACCTGACAGATCTGAAAATATTGACCTTTTCTTGCCTCCAAAACATGATTTCATTTCATAATGTTCATGAAACATGCAGATGGTTGCTCTGAGCACAACAAATATCAGATGAAGTGAGTCCCACTGTTTTTATCCACTTTTAACTTTAATATTTGGTATGTCCACCTTTTGCAGCAATTACACAGCACATCTCTCTGGCATAGTGTCAATATATTTCCTGAGAACTTGAACACTAATGTTATCCCTAGGGGTGCCGCAATCGATCGGCCAGCAATCGGAAATGGCCGATATTCAGTATAAATATGAGATCGGGGAATTCCGATAATGCTTTACAGTCACCGATTGCGAAAACCGATCGATGACGCAAAAAATGTGAGCCTATTCTCATCAGATTCGGTGTCATTGTGGCATGCTAACTAACCTAAAACATGTCGGCGGTGTGGAACCTTTACAAAGTGTGTGAGACAGATGCAACAATTGCCATCTGCAGTGTGTGCCAGGAAAAAATACCTCGTGGGGGAAGCAAGGTAAAAAGTTTCAACACAACAAATTTAATAAGGCACTTGAAGTCGCATCACCCAGCAGAGCATGGCGAGTTTGTTAAGCTGGCTGCGGAGAGTGAAAAGAAAAAGGCAGAGCAAACACCAAAACGGCCGCTAAGGCAAACCACTTCAGAGGGCACTCGTGCGTATAATCGTGATAGTCAGAAAGCTAAGACGATCACAAGAAAAGTAATGGAATTCATAGGGCTAGACAACCAGCCATTCAGTGTGGTCGAAGACATCGGATTCCGGCGACTACTCGCTCACATTGATCCCCGCTACACTCTCCCAGGTCGCACATATTTTTCAGATAAAATAAAAAAATAAAAAATAAACGATTGGTATCACAGTGTATCGGATCGGCTGATATAGCTCATAGACAATCGGTGATCGGCGGCAAAAAACGTTATCGGGGGATCCCTAGTTATCCCATGCCTTCTGCAACTCAAGCCAAAGGCTTTCCTTTGAATGGAACATGATTGTGTGACATTGACAGTGAAATAGGCCTAGCTTGTTTTTTGTAAGGAAAATGACGTAAATCTCCTTATGATGGCTCTATTCTATGGTTTATAGAGCATGATGATGACTTTGTATATATTTCATTCGTTTTATGGGTATTTTAATGGCCAATTGAACAAAAACAACTGAAACCTCTTAAATATGCCAAGTGTTCTAATAATTTTGGCGACCACTGTATAATAAACATCTCTCAATAACCGATAATATTATTTCTGTTATGGCCGATAACCGATATTTACCGATGTCGATATGATCTGTATAAAGCTAATTTTGTAAATACTGAATTGACAACACATGTAAATACTGTTGAATGGTAAAATGTTTATTTCCAAACATTTAGACAAGCCCATAAATCCTAGCCTTACTATGTGGTTTCTTCTCAACAAGCTAACAGTGTTAGCTTTAGGCTACTTTTACAACTTGTAGCTTCACCTGCAACTTGACAACATTTTGCTAAACTTATTGAAAGTCCAATTTAACTCACAAATGTCAGAAAGTTTGGGAAGGATAAATCAAAATATCCCGACAAGGTATCATGATGGCAATGAGACACGACTTGTCTATTAAATTGCAAAACATTGTGCTTTAACTCAAATATATGAAATAAAGTAGCTAAATCAAAACATCAAAAACATAAACATATCCTGACAAAATATTCTCACTAATCAAACTTGACAACATTTATGTCAGACATTGTAGCACATTTCCCAACTTGTAGTGTTCTCAAAGTTAATGTCCCAAACACTGAAACACTGTTTTCTACAGACACTAGGGCTGGGCGATATGACTAAAAATCAATATCGTGATTATTTCAAACTTTTACCTCAATTACGATTAATGAACGATTATTTTATTTGTTTTGTTTTATTTTGAAATTTGTTTTATTTTGAAATTGACCGGATGCTCTATGCCATTCCTGTGTCTGACTTCCTGCCCGGCTTGACACATTCGCTCGCGGCTCACAAAAAACGAACGGTCCAAAGCTGTCTGAACACGGCGTTACTGGACGGGGCGGAGGGACGTGACTGAATACCACGTAGTATTTTTTAAGGGGACAGTTCATGAACGCAGTATTGGGGAAAGTATTTGGCCCATTCATTCACGGGAAAGTGATGTTACGTCTGATGCGCGCGCACACACACACACACACACACACTCTCACACTGGTTGCTTTGCTAACTGGCGCTTCTAGACGTTCCTCGTTCTTGTAGCCTAAATAACAATCGAAATGAACGATTTTGAAAATTTGCCACAATTACATAATTAAATTGCGATTACGATTATAAACACGATAATCGCCCACCCCTAATATACTCCATCACCTGTCGATGGAGTATGTGTGTGTGTTTTTGTGTGTGTGTGTGTGTGCGTGTGCGTGTACGTGTGCGCGTGCGTGTGTGTGAAAGAGGGAGTGCACGCCATACACAGAGACTCTGGTGTTTCAGATCAGGCAGCACTTTTCTTCACAATAATCAACTCGATTCTTGCATGCACAACATCTGTCTCTCACACACACACACACACACACACACACACAACCATTACACAGTCATTACTGTCAGGCTGATGCTGTGCAGCCCTCCCTAACATGCACTTTCTCTCTTATCCACCTCCTTCCTCGCCCCCCCTCTCATCACTCATCTCGGCTCTTTGTTGTCCTCCTCTCGATCCTCATCTCTTCTCTCCTCCATTCCTCCTCTTTCTTCTCTATCCTCCCTCTCTCCGTCCAATGCAGACGGTGACCATCTTGGAGCAGAGGCTAACGCTGACCGAGGACAAGCTGAAGGAGTGCATGGAGAACCAAATGGAGATTGGTTTACATCTCCAGAGCGGGGAGCATGCCTGACCACGGCGGCTGCAGAGAGAGGTTGCTACTGCGGTTGCTATGGGGGGGTTATACGGGTGTCACATTAACACCATGGACATACGCAGACAGACAGACGGACACACACACTGTCATCTTCTTCCCTCGTGGGTAGAACCGGCTTTTGATACCAAAATGTCAATCACACCAACACACACACACACACACACACACACACGTGTCTATAGGAGGGGTTGAACTGAACCGTTTTACTGATTGGAGTTGGAATGAACACTGAGCGTTGCTGCTGATGTAGTGTGTCTTGTTGTTTTAAAAGAAGAGATATCAGAAGTGAAGGCGTTGGAGAAGTGGTTCCCCCAGAATAGTGCTGAGAGCACTCGTTTTTCTGCTGAGTACGGACCCGCCGTGTGTCTGTGTCAGTGTGTGTGTATGTGTGTGTGTGTGCCCATACGCATGCGTACGTGACTGTCTGTATGTGTGACCTTTGTAGTTGAAAAACGTATAAAGTGCGCACAACTCTAAAGAAAAAAGTTTGGTAACGGGTGCCCGGTGAGGGAGATAATTTAGAAAAAAAGGAATAGAAAAAATAATCCTTTAATTGGGGCATTCATTGTAATTGCCAATGCGCACACTTTATTTGTGTGTGAGTGTGTGCAAGGTGGCACCAGGATGTGCATCACAAAGCATTGTGTCAACACACACACATATTTAATGTCATAAGCTGCTGTTTTGTGGTCACCTTAGTTGTGTATTGAAATCATTTCTCATTTCCAATTCTTCAGTGCTTTGAAACTGAAAGAGGATTACTGACATCTGACCTTACTCACTAAATTCTTCCATTCATTTTCGTTGTTCATTCATTCAATTGTTCATCTGCTGTCATCTGTAAAAGGGCTGATAATCTCAAAATAGCTCACCCAAATTACTATCATAGATCCAATACAGTGCCTTTATTGTGTGGTGCGTGATAAGAACCTCCCTGTCCACAGCGGTGTGATGATGCCCATTTATTTATTTATTCTGAAGGTTGAATAACGGTGCGTTTCTCAGCGATGGATGGAGCTTCTTTTATCCTGTGAATGCAGAAGGCTCGAATGTAATTAGTTTGAAAAAGAAGCTTTTATCTGCCTTCAACATTTGTAAGTTATTTGTGTGTTTTTTTTTATAATAAATGTTTTTCACTCTTTATCTCTTGACTTTGAATGGTGGGGTGAAATGATTCTGGTTCCTCTTCTTTCACAACGTGTGCTGTTTGTCCTCTGTGCACTCGCAAACGTGGGCGTGTGTATGTGTGTGTGTGTGTGTGTGTGTGTGTGAGAGAGAGAGAGAGAGAGATGTGTGTGAAAGATTTGTTTTCATAGTCGTTGCCAATTTGATGATCTCACCGTGGCTCCTCCCACTCTGATTGGTCCACAGAGAAGTTGCACCGAGAAAATCACGACTTTCCAGTCTTTATTGTCCTCCATGGAGACGTTAAGATCTCTCGCTCTCGTCCACAGCTCACGGCTAGTCATTTTGAGTCCTCACTTTGCCAGAATTTGAACGGGGATTTATTGAAAAGGTATGGGGGTGGCAGCTAAATCTCCCTGCTGGGCTAGCTCCCAAAATCCCAGAGTAATTTATGTGGTCCGGTAACCTGACTAGTGATCCTACACCGGTGCTTTTATTTTTAGAAGCGTCAATGAAAATTAACCCAAGGCTACTCTACGACGCATTCTGTAATTTCTCTAGGAACAAATCCAGCCGGGCCATAAAAGAACCATTCATTCCTTTTTTTTTTTTTTTTTGCTTTAACAAAGGGGTAATATATTTACATGTAAAAGTAATGAATCATACTGAGTCATATTCTAGCCGTCGCACTAACTCGGAACAGGAGCGGCGTCATTAACGTTGGGGGGCGGGGGAATATTGGCGACTGTTTCTTTAAGACCCAGCTCGGGCTCCGCGCTGATGGAAAAAGAAGAAAAACAAAACCGGAATTCTGGAGCTGTGCTGCCGGGCCCACTCTCTTCCTTCCTGTCTGGGGCCCAAGGACACACACACACACACACACACACACGCTCAAGCCATAGAAAACGACTCCCTTTAGTATGGGCCTCAACCAGACTGCCTGCCAGGAGCACTAGTGGAGGAGAGGAGGGGTTGAAAGAGTGGGTTCAATAACTACCATGCCTGACTGAGTGTGTGTGTGGTGTGTGTGTGTGTGTGTGTGTGTGTATATGTGTGTGTGCGCGCATGAGGGAACAAAAAAGGGAGGGGAGGGCCGAGAAGTTGGAGAGCAAGCCTCTGTAATATGTAGCCCATGTGTGGCCCACAAGTGTGTGTGTGTGTGTGTGTGTGTGTGTGTGTGTGTAGGAGGGGGTTGGTGATCCTGGAGATGAAGCACACATCTGGATATGTTTTTCCTGGTGTGCTGTGGTTGCTGCCACCGCTCGCCTGTGTGTGTGTGTGTGTGTGTGTGTGTTTTAGTGGTTCATTGTGTCAGGTCTTTGTACTTCCCTGCTCCTCTTGGCTTTTTTTTTTTTTTCCCTGACCCGTTATTTTATATTCCGAAAGATTTACGAGATCGGAAAACGATATCCAGCCGCTCTTTGACTGAGGTGGACCGGCCCGCCCCCGCTGCAGCAGGTGGGAGGTTACGCTGCCATCCCTAGTTTCACAGCGGCTGAGAGATGGAAGAGAACGGCAGCGGTTTACCCCAAGCTTTCATTGCCGCAGCATATTCTTAGTACTTAAAGAGTTTTACTGCTCTTAGTAGTACAACTCGGTTTATGTCTTCTTTTTTTTTTGCGGCTGTAAGACTTGAATTATCATTAAATTGCAACGATGGTCAGGCCTTTATAAGCTGAGGCGAAATGAGACGTTTTGTAGTTCTAGGAAAGATATGTGAGGATATACGTCGAACAACTTTCGGAAACGGGCACCAGGACGGAAAATGACAGAATAAAGCAGCATTTTGAAAACGACCAAAAAATGACATGTACACTCGTTTCTGGTGGCTCCCCACAAAGCACGAGCACTTGTGTGTCTGGATCCTTACATTCAGTCCAGCCAGTAAGGGAAATCGGGGTGTCATCGGCCAACAACTTTCTATGCAAAGAGTCGCATAGAAAATAAATAAAATAGAGGAATAAAACCCCTGAAGATAAAAACAATCACATAGTAACATTATGACACATTAATACACACAGCTGTACAAAAAGATATGCAGTGGTCAGACAGTAACACCGAAAAGCAGGAGGGGGGGGTGTAGAAGAGAAACTTGTTTGAGTCTCCGACCACTGCTGGACTTGGCAGGACTCCCCAGTGCCTCATTTCCTGTCCCAGACGCCCCCCTCCATCCCCTCCTCCTCTTCGCCTCCTCCTCTTCGCCTCCTACTCCTCCCCCCCCCCCCCCCCCCCCCCCTCTCTCTCTCTCTCTCTCTGTCTATCCCCGCCTCCCTCAGTCAGTATCGGGTCAGTGTTTGAAGAGGGGGGGCAGGCTGGGCTGTACTTGTCGGCAGCGGCGGAGGTTTTTGGCGCTCTGCTCCTCCCGGCCCACGCTTCGGCTTCTGCTCCCAAAAAACATCTTTTCCATTCAACCCCAGAGTTTTCTGAGGGTTTTTTTTTTTCTTTCTTCTTCGATGTTAAGAAAAAAAAGATCTTAATCTTGTTAACCAACTATCCTGCCAGTCTATATCTAGAATTTCAGAGGATTGAAATATGTCTCTTTCTTCATATCTGCGGCTCATCTGACTGAAGAGTTACTAGTAGTTGTGTTACTGAAGTTATGAATCCTTTACGAATCACACAGCGCCAGGTAACTAGCTCACACACGCTTCAAGGTGTGTTCATAATTGATGGCTTACTTTATAACTGGGGGGGGGGGACCAACCCATAAAGCAAACCCAACTATAACCTCAACCTCACCTGCTTCTCTAAAGGTAGTTTGCTCCGGCACGCACACGCCCAGAATTAAAGGCGCCGAAAACGTGGCGTTGTTGATGAGCTTTCAATGTGTTCTCAAACAGGGAGGATGTGCTCCATTTTGTTCCCAAGAAGAAGAAGAAAAAAATGGGACTTTGAGAAAAAGGGTACTACTACTATGAATGAGGAACACTCATATGACTCAGATGCACACCTCAAGTCATCTTCGGTCCATTTTAAGTACGGCTTGTTCCACAATAAAAGTCCTTTAAATGGCACCCCGTCCTATACTTGAGGGACGGAAACTATATTTCACAACCAAACGTATTTATGACGGTGCGCATATGGCGATCAGATGTTGAACTCTTATAGATATGACACCAGGCCTTATAGTGGCGTTTGTGTGTACGCTATGCTGTATTTTACTGAGTCTGCTGCTACAGGGTGAGCTGGGAGAGAGAGGAGGAGGTGGGAAAATGAAACCCTGAAGGAGCTAGAATGTGTCATGCGGCCACCTTTGACCGCTGGTCTTCTTTATTGGTCCTGGCTTTCAGCGTCATCGTGATACGGTGGGGTGAGGCTAAAGGTGTGTGTGTGTGTGTGTGTGTGTGTGTGTGTGTGTGTGTGTGTGTGTGTGTGTGTGTGTGACTTACCTCACTGCATGACTCACTTCATTGCTTTTAGAATATGAAGACTGGCCTTGCCCACTTAGATAGAGCGTGTTTGCTCTGCAGGTAGATTAGATACAGTAAGGCGTGATGTCGAGAGAGAAAACTGAAAATGTTGCTTTTTCTGATTTTTGGTGATGTGTTTTGTTTTTCTTTGGGTTTTTTTTACCAGTCTGGGATGTTATGAAGCAACGGTTTTCTGCAGTCGCCCCAACTGACTTGGTGAATAATATGGTAACGTGCTGGGTGGATTTTCACCCTCACCACTTTGACGTTAAACTATGACATCGACACAAAGTGACTCAATATCCACTTCTGACCCTGACTTCTACTACGACCTTGACCTATACTACTACTACTACTACATTTAGAGTTTCATCGGTTTACCCCGGGATATTGATTGTCGTGAGCTCCACTGTAAAACCATTCTCTTCATCATCTCTCTCTCTCTCTCTCTCTCTCTCTCTCTCTCTCTCTCTCTCTCTCTCTCTCTCTCTCTCTCTCTCTCTCTCTCTCGTGCGGTCTAGTTTGTTAGGTTGTTCTTCAATAATATATCTAACTGAGAGGCTTCTCCATGGCTCAGGGACTGCGCAGAGTTCATACTGTAAGCACGTGTTCACAGCTCTTCACTTCGACACACACACACACACACATGCTATCTCTGGGATTCCTGAAATATTCATCTCAGCCAACATGCTCACACCCTCTCATTGAAGACTTGCAGCGCTAACTAACCAGCCTTTTTTTTTTTTTTTCCGTGGAACGCTGAGCGCTCCGCTGATTCAGGCTGAAAGCTGTTTGGCTCGGTTTTCATTTTCACTTCTCTCTGCGAGGATCTTATCTCGGGCGTCGAGGCTGCCTGGAGGGTGTTCATTATTGCGAGAGCCTTCGATTATTTATTTTGTGACATTTTGTCAGAGTTGAAGCTTCGTAAGGCCCTCCAGGGCTGGTACGTGAAAATGAACAGCCTTCCTGAAAAGCCACTGTCCAAGTATCGTGAAGCAAAACGCTTAACCCCCAACGGCTTGAGTGAAGCTGCTCAATTGTACACAGTAGTAGTAGACTGGAGTTGTACTCTTCCCCAGGCTTGAAATAAAACGTGTTGTTGGTCAACATGTCTGTTTAAAAGGGGTTAAACAGTTAATAGCACAAATTATGACCAGCTTTACCCCCCTCGTGAAATTGAAGCAGTCGATACTTCAATTCAAGAGTATTTAGAACTGATACAAATCAAAATGTTTCTGGAATCTATCTTGTTCACACCATTTGGTTGTCAGACCATATATATATATATAATTCCAATATGAAGACAGTGTGAATCATTTTGGTCTTTTATCAACTAATACCAGATATTGATTAAATGGTCGTCTACCATTGTCACTACTGCTAGGGCTTTAACTTTGAAAAGGGACTTCCTTAGAACAATATTTTGAATTATTTATTTATTTCTGAAAATGACGTCATCTTGAGAAATATTTGACTAGAAATGTGTTTCTAATAAATGATGAAACTAAAGAGTTCTTGGTAGTGGGATCAGACCTATTAGTACTATTTCCTAAAACCCGAATAAAAGCCCCTTTTACCAAGAAATCATTGTACCACTGTAAAATTGTATGACTGTATGTCTGATTAATAAATGGACGGTTACGAAACACAAATGATTCAGAACAGAAGCGAGTGCATCTGAAGAGGGGGAGCTGGAGGGAGGCGGAGGGAGGCGGAGGGAGGCGGAGGGAGGCGGGGGGAGGCAGGGGGAGACAGAACTCGTCGATACATTTTCCAGGCCTGCTTTTTATGTGTTGGCGACCTGCATCGTGTTCGGGGGGCAAAGGAAGCGGCAGAGGAAATGCCAGGGTTGGCGTGGGAGAGGGGTGGCCTGCCTCGCTCAATCACCGAGGTGAGTGGGTTTAAACCACAGCCTGTCTGACAGAGACCACAGAAACACACGACTATAGGAAGAGGAGTTTGCTGCCAGGTCGGTAGTTTTTCCCCAAGATGGATTTTCTCTTCTGAAGTAACATAAGTATATCCTATGTGATATACACAAGGGCCCAAAGACGTGGAGGAAGAATAAATAATATTTCTAACACACCTTTCTCATAGCCAAGTCACAATTCTCGCATGATCCTCCTCACGCGCAAGAGCAGAGTCAGTAATGCGAACAGGAACTTGGAGGTTTCTCCAGAAGCTTGAATCAAGTACAGAACCGGGATCTGGGATCGCTCTGTTAACAATGAATGGGACACTGTGGATACTGGATACGACCCAGGGTGATTTTCCAGGGTTACAGGCACAGAAATGATCTACAGTTTAACAACTGATGGGTAAAAAGAAAAAAAGCTCAAATGAATCATGAATCCACAAAATCAGATCAGGCTCCCATTCATTGTCAATGGAGTAGTTTTTTATTCGCACAGAATTTCATTAGATTGATGTGACAGATGAGTGCCACATGTGAATAGTGTTTCGGAATGGGTTTTCACTTGAGGAACAGTTTGGATGGATGCATTGTACAGCTGCCACACTATGAGGGGAATGAAATGACAGAATACTACTATAGTCCTCTGCTTTATCCCTCCAGTTAAGACAAA
The DNA here is from genome assembly GCA_034670385.1 of Hoplostethus mediterraneus. Taxonomy (NCBI): domain Eukaryota; kingdom Metazoa; phylum Chordata; class Actinopteri; order Trachichthyiformes; family Trachichthyidae; genus Hoplostethus; species Hoplostethus mediterraneus. The sequence goes on from JAXDDW010000013.1 coordinate 4,920,060, forward strand.
ACTTCCCCCAAAGAAAGCTTCACAAGATCTATCTTTGCACGTCTGTTTTTGTATTATTCTACATCGGTTTTGTGGAGTATTTTGGGCGCGTGCAATTGCACCTTTCATTCAGAGAAACAACACCTCGTACTAGTGGGGGAGCTCGGGCTCCAGGTTTGCAGTTACAAAGTGGGTTATGGGGCTGCGCTCATCTCATCTCCATCCTTCAGAAAATCACATTACCATTCTGGAGTAGCTGGAAGATGGAATTAAGGGCTCTTCCATCTGGCAGAAGGGGTTTATTTTTTTTCCATCAGTGAGGGATGGTTTTCTGTGTCGACAGCGGATAGGGTCGTATTGCATATATGGCGTTTCAGTTTGAATAGGGTGTACGGTTGCGTTTCTTTTTCGTGGCTGTTCTTGAGAATATGATGCAACACGAGTGCAGTCAAAACCTTCAGGAGCCGGTACGTGTTCTGAGCATCGAGCGCATTGAAATAGATTTTTTTTTTTTTTTTTTACGTTTCTTTTGCAGGTAGTAGTTCATCTTCGTGTTTGTCCTGTTCGAGGGCCTTCGTGTTGCACCACCTGCCTCGTACGGCGGCGAGGAGGATGCCCATCGTTGGCACACAAATTACCAACTGCAGGCAACCGGTCACCTTCCCCGCCCTTGCACCTTGTTCAGTTCCTCCACCGCACTCTCCACTGTGTGTCTCGCTGATAAGGCGCCGCGTGGTGGTGCAACCAGCAGTCCGGCAATCGCAGGAGTTTTCGAAATTAGCGATGATAGTTTTGTTTACTGGTGGAGAGTAATTTGCGCACGCATGCACACACATTGAGTGGCTATGCGCTCTGTAAGAGAGCCTGTTATTGTCCACGAGGGGAATGGAAACACAAGAGCCCTAAGTCTGTGTGTGTGTGTGTGTGTGTGTGTGTTTTGTTTCTCTGTGTGTGTGTGTGTGTGTGTGTGTGTAAGTCATTGGGAGGGATAAAGAGCCATTGTCTGCAGCTGGTGCATCCCCCACTCCTCCTCCCTGCAGCTGTGAGGAAATCAAATGCTCCTCTTTTCAGCCTCTCCGCCTCTGTCACAACCTACTGCTGCCTTATTAGATCACTCATTGTGATATGTTGTGACGACCCGGCGGTCATGAGTGTAGTCGAGTCGCATAGGCAGGTACGCCGGTGCCATTCACAGATAGGTAGGCCAGGTTCCTGCAGGTTCCCCCCGCGAGGTGCTCCAAAACGGCTACGTTAGTTACGTTAGCATCGACATTAAACCGGAAAGGATTCAGTTAGTTAAACGTCAATTCTTCTGTGCATTCAGCTATGATCTGCAGAGTACAGCAGCTATCAGCAGGAGGGGGGGGGGGGTCTAGTGGTTAGAGAGACTGTCCCTCAACTTGGAGGACCTGGATTCAAGCCCTGTGTTGGCAAGCATCCGCCCCGCTGAAGTGTCACTGATTCCCTTCCAGGTCCACAGCTAATTCAATAAATGTGATACTCAATAAAGTGTCTCATACAATACTATTAGGTCTGCAGGGCGGCGAGGTTACAGCACACCGACACCCGCGCCTCGTCGAAACGTCGAGGAGCGTCTTGTGACCGGCTATGTTGTGGAAGTGGGCAATTATATTGTAGTCCTCCATCAAACAAGGCGACTGTTATGCCCAGTGACAGCGGCGGGTAGACGGCGTGTAACCTAGACGACACTGCAAGTGAGCACTTCAAATCAACATCAAATTCAATCTAATCAATTTTGCCGCCGAACCATAGATTAGTCATTTTGCCTTTCAGTGATTGGAGCTGGCTTCAAGGGGAATTCAAATTTTAATGTCGGGGTTGTTTCACTGTCAATAGAGATATTTCATCCTAAAAAAAATCCTTTACATTTTTTTAAGTTATGAGATGTTTGATTCTAGGAAATGCAATCTTGAATGAAATGAATTGCATTGCAAAGTGACAGACTGTCACTTCCCTGTACCTATATTTAACATCTAGAATAGTGAAACAATGTTTATTACAGGAACTGGCTGTGTTCTCTTCCAGCCATGATGATCTGATCTGAGGTCATTCATTGCATTCCTTTATTTCAAGTACTAAGAACTCAAATTGCAACAGCTGAAAAAAACAAGAAAACAAGTTGTCTACTTGAGTACAACAACCTAAACCTCAATTTTGCCTGACCTCTCCTTTTAAAAAAAACAGTATTGGCCTTTATCAATAAATGAAAGTGGGACGCACTTGCAGAGGATTTAGTAACAGTACACTTCAGAAGGATGCAGACATCCCAGTCATAGCGGCATCGTAGTGATACCGCAGGAATAATAACACCACGTTATTAGTGAATGGGGAGCATGGCATGAAAACGGCCTCGGCTCCCATGGAAGTCTTTTTTTTTCAGCTCTCTGCGTCTTTAAATCTCGGAGCTCCTCCCTCTTCTCGAAGACGAGCCCGCAGAGCCTCTTTAACGCGTCCAGTGGAAATGACAAACCAGAGGCGCTCCAACGGCCAACATGAGAAATAATAACAATATAACCAGGGGCTCTAGCAGCACCTCACCCGAGCCTCTAATGCGAAGAAATTAACGAGGTATCACAGGGTCGTGTTTGTTTTGCTGGCTCTTCAGCGGCCTCAAAGTTGGACTGCCGAATGGACGTCGATGGACTAGAATGAAACCTCCACTTATATCGGACTGAAGGAGGAGGAGGGGGGGGAAAGGGAAGAAACCTCTGCATGTTTAAGCGTCCTGCTCTAACGAGAGGGCTATCGGTGTGTGTGCGTATGCGTGTGTGTGTGTGTGTGCGCGCGTGTGTATGGTGTGTGTGTGTGTGCGCGCCCGCCAGCCAGCAGCAGCAGCAGCAGCAGCACCAGCAGCGGCGGCGGCGGCAGCGGGAGGGAAGTTTAGCGCCGTGATTTTTCTTTTCCTTTCCTTTTCTTTTTTCATGTCACGTCAGGAGACAACCGGAATACTATTTCCCTGATGAAAATTAATCATCTGTGGAGAGGCTCTGTGATCGTGACTATGATGATGATGTCGAGTAAGAGTGTGGAGTGGCTGCAGGAGGAGCTGGAGTCCGGGGCCACCTCTCTGCTGCTGCTGGACTGCAGACCCCACGAGCTGTACGAGTCCTCGCACGTCGAGTCGGCCATCAACCTGGCCATCCCGGGCCTGATGCTCAGGAGACTGAAGAAGGGCAACCTGCCGATCCGCTCCATCATCCCCAACAACGAGGACAAGGAGAAATTTGTCAAGCGGTGCAAGACGGACGTGGTGGTTCTGTACGACGAGGCGACCTCGGAGCGGCAGGAGTCCGGGCTGGGGAGCTCCGTCCTGGGGCTGCTCTTACAGAAACTACGGGACGACGGGTGCAAGGCTTACTATCTGGAGGGTAAGCTCCAAACACAACGTTCAGTTAATAAAATCTATACATTTCACAGTCTCTGTACTCATACAAACGCGTGTTTTAATTCATAAAAACTCCCTGACTCTCACCTCTCTATAGGCTAGTGCAGTGGTTCCCAAACTGTGGCCCTGGGGTCTTAGTAGGAGTCCCCAGCACAATAAGGACTACTTTTGATTTCACTATTATAATTCACTATAAATTATCCAGATTAGGGAATGTATTGACACGACTGGTCTTTGGTTTCTCACTTATTCAACACCTATAATAAAAATCTTCCCATGTATTGGCTCCCTGGGACGAAAACCTATTATTGAGGGTCTGATGTGTCTATTTGGAGGGCTGCGAGATGTTTGGGCTCTTAACAAAAATAAAAATGTTAGAGGTTATTTAGTCGAGCTGTAATTATCTGTAAAGTTTAAATGCAACTCTAAACGCAGCAATAATAATATCCCTTATAGAAATAGTATTAATTTGAGTTCTCCCCAAAAAGCAAATCGGTAGTTATAGTAATTAATAACGAGTAACAGACTATATGATGAGAGTAGCGCGAAGTGATAAACTTAACGAAGTTTGCCATTGGACATTGAACACGTCATACTTACGGCGACGTTAAAACAAACGATAGTGATTTTCACTCTGTCAAAACGAGGCTGTTGTGTTGTAGAAGGTAACACACAGCTGCGACTCTTAAAACACAAGAGTTGGGTCAAGTGTGTTTTCAATTAAATGCTGCAAAATGGCCCCGCCATGTTGTGCTCCTTCAGGAAAAGACAGGCGCTTTTTTTTCATGAATGAACAGGCAAGGGGAACGAAGAGGCAACGCACCCCCGTGTATTCTTCCACCGATGAAGAAACAGTAGATAGAGCGGCTAGAAAATAGAAAACAATACCATTATATCATCACAGTTAAGGGGGGGGGGGGTCGTGTATTTCTAAGGACGCATCTCATAGAAAAAGGTTTCATACACGCTGAGCTGCCATTCACAAAAAGTCCACTGAGCCGTGTTGTGGCAGAGCGCTGCCCGCGTCCCCTGCTCGCATTCTCCGCACGGCTCGTCTTTTCTCAATGGAAGCGGATCCGTCAAAGCCGGTTGGTCGGGACGCTCATGTAAAGCATATTATTGTCTCACAAACTGCCCCACCGCGTGCCAGATCCGGTGATGTGGTAAACATAAAAAAAAAGGCGGGTAAACTATGACCTCTAGCTGGTGATCATCATAAGGCATCACAACTATCAACATTAACAATCTGTTATATTTTCAGAACAGCATTCATTTATCCTCATGTCATTTACACCAGTTTATACTTACTGTGATGTGTACTATGATACATGGGTTACACGATACTACATCCCATCCATGTCATGTAAATGTAACTGGGTAAGAGTTTAGTTATTATGATCATCACCACTGTTTTTCAAGATTAATTTTATTTCTTACTTTTTTGTTTTCATAGCAGTGTGTATAGTATATTTTTAACTTCATCATTCTTAGATGTACTGAACATCAGTGTGTGTGACACTGTGGTGTCTAGTGGGCATCACTCCAAGTCAAATTCCTTCCCTGCCAATAAAGTGACTCTGATTTACATTCAAGATTTACAAACTGCCATTCAAAAAAATTCAAAAGGATCATTTCTCGTGATTCAAGTTCGAGATTCAGCTCCTGCAGACTCCACATTCAGCTCCCAGCAAGCATTTCATCAGTGTTTGTAATATGATTGACTCGGCTAAATCCTAATATTGACCCTTTTCCTGGTCTTTTCTCGGATTTTCCAGGGGGCTTCAACAAGTTCCAGTCGGAGTACCCAGAGCACTGCGAGACCAATCTGGACTGCTCCTGCCCCAGCAGCTCCCCGCCGGCCTCCGTCCTCGGGCTGGGAGGGCTCCGCATCAGCTCCGACTGCTCGGACGGCGAGTCGGACCGCGAGCCGGGCAGCGCCACGGAGTCGGAGGGCAGCCCGCTCCCCAGCAACCAGCCGGCGTTCCCGGTCCAGATCTTGCCGTACCTGTACCTGGGCTGTGCCAAAGACTCCACCAACCTGGACGTGCTCGGAAAGTACAACATCAAGTACATCCTCAACGTGACGCCCAACCTGCCCAACATGTTCGAACACGACGGGGACTTCAAGTACAAACAGATCCCCATCTCCGACCACTGGAGCCAGAACCTCTCTCAGTTCTTCCCCGAGGCCATCTCGTTCATTGGTAAGTGGCGGTGGGGAGTGCGGGTGTGTGTGTGTGTGTGTGTGTGTGTGTGTGTGAGATCTGGTTGCGTTTAGATAGTCAGCTGCCTGTGTAGTTTCTGAGTAGGTCATATACACTATGAATTTAATGTCACACTAGATAAAGCTGCTTTTTGAACGGAAATAGAAGATTCTTTGGGAATGTTGGGGTCACACAAGCCACAAGAATATAAAGGCCCTGTAATCTCAGTCGGCGGTCTATTTCCAGTATCCTAAAACATTCCCATAATTCCTCCTGTCTAAGATCTCAGGGAATGGGGGAATTCCCTCTGTGATGGGTCCATGAGAAATGCCGGGGATCTTCGTTCTGGCTCTTGGGAGAGTCCTCCTGTCCAGCGAAATGCTTCTTTGCTGTTTCTTGTCACGGTCAGCGTTTAGGTGGGAGGAAATACGACATATGCCAGAGCCAGATGTCATGACAGATTTGGGTCATGTTGATGTTACACGGTACTGTCTAACTATCTGTAATATGCAAGGGTTACATCATAGCTGTATGGTAAAGAGCTAGCTTCAGAGACCCGACCTTATACTGGAAGTTGGGGATTCCTTATACGTCCCAAGTTTTAAAGTGGTTTCATATATGGCAGATATTTGAGAAGGATTTTTTGACCAGCCTGATCATTGGAAAGTTCTCCTGCAGATTAAGATGGATCAAACAACTCTTGTGTTATCATTTGAAACATAATGAAATGCTGTTCATCCAGGATCTGATATTGTTGGAAAAGTTTTAGGCGGACATTAAATATAGGATTGTACATTTTTTTTCTGGACCCGTGATTACATATTTGACTCATCGGACTTACTTTGTTGGGTATCCTGACTAGGACGGCGGGGCTCTTTCCTTCTGCCTTTTTATTTTGGCAAGCGAGCGCACATCACATGTAAAATTAATTTGGCATCCCCTTGGCAGCTTGAGCTTGTGAGCCAACTGACCCCAATCCTACAACGAGAGAGAGAGAGAGAGGGAGAAAGAGAGAGAGAGAACGGGCTATCCATCAGAGAGAGAGAAAGACTGAGACATTGAGGAGTAGATGAGAGAGAGAAGCAAGGATGCAAGGAAGGAAGGAAGGAAGCACTTAACTCTTGCTCTAATGGCCAGTAGTGATAGTGCAGAGGCTTGCAACTGATAGAAGCCTGTTAATAATGTAGGAGGGTTTTATCCGGGCTTTTCCACGCATGGAGAGCTAGAAAGCAGAATGGAGCAGACCATGCATCCCACTGGATAAAATACATTTCTGTGACTTGGCCGTCATTGAGAAAGGTCATTCAGTTCTGGAGCAGAAATATAACCATATAAAATATTAATACATCATATTCCTGGATAGAAAATGTTATACTTGTTTGTGTCCTTCCTGTACTGTGTGGATGAAAGCGGCAATTATTAAAAAATGCATTCAAGTGTTATGTAATCTTAATCCTCTTTTTTTCCTTCGGCTCATTGATAATTTGCAGGCCAGACAACAAGGTGTATGGCTAGACCTTAGTAACCTAATCCTCTCTCTTCTTCTCTCATCTCTTCTCTTCTGTTCTCTTGTTATTTCTTCTTCTTTTCTTTTTTTCTTTCATGCCCTTCTCTGTCCCTTTCCCTCCCCGCCAGACGAGGCCCGTTCTAAGAAGTGCGGCATCCTGGTTCATTGCCTGGCCGGTATCAGCCGCTCAGTCACAGTCACCGTGGCCTACCTGATGCAGAAGCTCAACCTGTCGCTCAACGACGCCTACGACTTTGTCAAGCGGAAGAAGTCCAACATCTCCCCGAACTTCAACTTCATGGGCCAGCTGCTGGACTTCGAGAGGACGCTGGGCCTCAACAGCCCTTGCGACAACCACACTTCCTCGCCGACCCACGAGCAGCTCTTCTTCACCACCCCGACCAATCACAATGTGTTTCAGCTGGACACTCTGGAGTCCACATGAAAATCGGAGGACCGCTCCGTCGGGGTCACGGTGATATTGTTACCATGGTAACAATGGCTGCACTGCAGGAAGCAGCCAGTTTTAATGAATGTTTTAGTCTCCTGTGGCTCCTTGTCTGAGAGCCTGGCCACGGAGCAGCGTTGAAGGGACACGGGAGGTCACAGATGACAGGTTAAAGGGGAAGGGGAAGCATAACGTGGAACGCGAAAGCTTTTTTTTTTTATAACGGGCACTGACGGGTGGGTACACGATGGTGTCCTGCTTGGACTGATTGAGATTAAGGAAGAGCCCTGATTTGTCTTGGGGACGGCCTTCTCTGTAACAGAGGGAGAGCAGGGATGAGGTAACTGACTGAGAAACTGAGTGACGGCCTCAGCGGGACAGACAGCTTCATACAAAGATAGGAACACGGAAATCTACAGTGCTTGATTTATGAGATGACAACGTCCTCTCTGTCTTTCTCTCTCGGCTCTCGAGCTGAGCTGACTGGTGCCAAGTGGAGAATCTGGGATTTACTCGTAGGAAATCTCTACTCTACTGAATGTAGAGTTTTAAAAAAACCAAGGAATTAACACACACACGCACACATACAAAGTATGTATGTTTGTACTTGTATGTATGTTAACGTACATAGCAGAACATGTATGGGCAGTCCTTAACAAGTGAGTATGTCTATATGCATTTTTGTATATTTTTGTGTACATTTACAACAAATGTATACCTTATATAAGCGCGTAAAAATCTTATCTTTGTCCAAAAACATAAAGTAATCCAATCCAATAACGGCTTAAGAGATTGTAAAACTAAAGAAGAAGGGGAGTGGCTAGGCCAACAAAAGAGAGCATTGTTGTGATATTTCTAGTTGTTTCTGTTTTTTGTTTTTTTTGTAGCTTTTATTTTTTATTTTTTTTAGGTTTGTAATGACCTAATGCAGTTTGCACAGTGGTGTAGCCATTGACTTGTTGGCACTTGGAGCCAGTGCTGGAGGCATAAAGAGACATTCAGAAAAGAGGAGTGGAGTGGAGAGGAGAGGCCAGTCCCAGGCCGCGACAAGTCCCAACAGCTGCACAGTCTGGTGGGGAGGGAGTAGGGTTAAGGGTAGATGGGTAGGGGGTAGGGTTAAAGGTAGAGGGGTAGGGTTAAGGGTAGATGGGTAGAGGGGTAGGGGGTAGGGTTAAGGGTAGAGGGGTAGGGGGTAGGATTAAGGGTAGATGGGTAGGGTTAAGGGTAGAGGGGTAGGGTTAAGCCTATGTGGTAGGGTTAAGGGTAGAGGGGTAGGGTTAAGCCTAGGTGGTAGGGTTAAGGGTAGAGAGGTAGGGTTAAGGGTAGAAGGGTAGAAGGATAGGGTTAAGGGTAGATGGGTAGGGGGTAGGGTTAAAGGTAGGGTTAAGGGTAGATGGGTAGAGGGGTAGGGTTAAGGGTAGATGGGTAGGGTTAAGGGTAGAGGGTAAGGAGGGGCAGGGTTAAGGGTAGAAGGGTAGGGTTAAGGGTAGATGGGTAAGGTAGAGGGGCAGGGTTAAGGGTAGAAGGGTACATGGGTAAGGTGAGGGGTAGGGTTAAGGGTAGAAGGGTAGGGTTAAGGGTAGATGGGTAGGGTTAAGGGTAGATGGGTAAGGTAGAGGGGCAGGGTTGTTGGGAAATGTCACTGGGGTTGTGGTGGGCATGGATCAGGGTGAGATACTACATTGACAAGCGTTAGGCAAACTGGATGCAAGAGCAGAGTTCCTAGCATTCTATCTGGGCTAAAGTCAGAGTTCCTCTCATTGCAACTGTACCTCAAATTGTCTAACAAAATGTACCAGTCGTTTCTTCATCTGCTTCTTTTAACTCCGTTCAATAAGAAATGAAGCTCAGAAGCTCCTTGGAGGCTGGGAGAGCTGGGAATGGGGTTGGGATTGGGGCTGGGGATGGTGCAACTTTCTGGGCAGCTATGCTAAAGCTACCTTGGGCAAGGAAGTGCCTCAACCTTCTGGTATCGCCTGCATGACGACTTCTTTTTGCCCAAGGGGAAGTTCTTCAATTTGTTGTCCTATGGCTCCTCTTAGGTCCCAGCTAGACTGCCAAAAAAAGTTGCTCTTTGTATCATTGCCTTTAGAGTTGGGCTGGAACAAGCGGTTAGGGCAAGAACAAGGGATCGGGCTGAGATTGTAACTTGGTCTAAGGGTGGGAGGGTGGGGTTCAGGCTGGGGCATGTAGGGCTAGGGCTACAGTAGTAGGCAGAGGAGTGGGGACCTGGGACTGGGACTGGCCTCAGCAACAGACTGCACTTAGCTACTTCAATAGCTTCTTGTTCCTTAACTGCATTGGAGAATATGGAAGGGAGATCTTCCTGCAGAAGGGATCACCCATTTCATCAAAGATTTTTTTTTTTCCCCGTCTGAGTTGATTCACCCTTAAGCCTTGGGTATATTATATAAAAGATATATTACACACAATTTGATATATATTATAGAGCTAATAGTAAAAAGAAACTATATTATTTTCTATACGTGAGCATGCTGTGGTACCGTATGCTCTCTAACAGTAGAGGTAACCAGGGGTTGGATGTTGCTTTACCAGTTGGAAGATGAACCATGAGGACAGTTTTTTTAACTACTGTTGCTGCTGAACACAGTGGTACACAGTATGTAGCCAGGGAGGTTTCTAAGACCCTGTCCACATCAGTAGCAATTGAAAAAATTTGAATCAATGGTTTAAAGATATTTTTCTTTATGTTGGCCCCAAAGATATGTTTAAGTTCCTTAGGGTGCTGCAACAATCCTTAATACTTTCGGTTTCCCCTTTGGGTTGGAGTAACTGCAGCAGTACAGTAAGCATGTAAAACGTGACACTTCTATGGCGAGATGTCCAGCTGAACTGAGGTACAACGTTCAGAGCAAAGCGGCGAGAAATGGTTTCAAAGCAGACATGTGGACAGGGTCTCCAACAGAAACAAAGAACTGGGTCTCAGAGGGGACAGCTGGTGACTCTGACCAGGGTTGGTTTTAGCTGGCCTTATATAATCTTTCTAACTTGTTTCTAATGCTGACTGTTCAATACTCTTTGTATCTCACTTTAGTGTAAAAAAAACAAACAACAAAACCTTTGTTTGAACCTATTTGAATCAGAACATGGTAATAATGGACAGTGAACTGTCTTTTACTGTAACGGGTCACACGAGGTCCTTTTTGTTACTCTGCAATATATCAAACACCTTTTTGCAGTATTTTGTAGATCCAAGACCTCAGAATTTTTCATTCTTCTTCTTTTGTACTATATCTATTATATATAATTATACAAGATCCAGCTCGATGGCTTGTGGACTGAAGTAACATTTCACCTGGGGTGTCCAAAATACAGGGCTCTTTGTCCAATACCAACCTGAGAAAGGCCCTCACACACACACACATACACACACATACACACACACACACACCGCTACACACAGCCAGAGCTGTGGTTCAGCATGCCAGTTATGTTTCACAATAGACGATTACGCCACCCGGCTTAAATAATTACAAGGTCTTTTTCCGTCTTGTTTTGATATAATGTGCTCTATGCTATTCCTGTGGCCTTTCAATATTTCAATATGTATCTAAATATATATGTTATGAGTTTATATGCAACGTTCCTCTCCTATTATAGCATCAGAGATGAGAATAATACTACCATGCTTGAATGGACTTCCCTTTTTCGAAGTCATATCCCACTTACAATAAGGAAATATTGAGGACTTGATCACTCGCACCCTAGGATTGAAATATATTTCAGTACGGAGCTTTTCTATTTAAAATACTTATTGTTGATTTCAAGCTGCTTTCTTGTGTTTTTTTGTGTCTTTGTAACAATGAAAGAGAAACTTAAGTCTTTTTCTCTGTTTGTAAATTTGCCAGATCACAGGAACGGCAGTTTCTGTGTCCTTACTTGTAGCTACATCTCGGTAAGAATGTGCTCGCGAGCTCGGGGAGGAGAGAGGAGAGGGGGGGGTGGGGGAGCGAGTGGGAAACAAAAAAAGGAGAGGACGGGTGGCGGAGGCAAAAACAAAGTGAAAGAAAAAGTGAATGATTAAAAATGTTACCTCACTGAGGAATTTTTCAGGGATTTTTTTGACAATGCATCTTGCATCGTGTTACAGCTTCACACACGTTGGATAGCTGTTTTGTATTGTGCTGTAAACAGTTTTTAAAAGATGCAATCTGTCTCTGTGTATACAAATGGGACTTTGTTAACTGGGGGCAGTTCACCTTTCTGTCTGCTGAAGGAAATATGATTGACCCTATGTATTGTACAGTATATGGAAACAACACAAGACATGTTTATACCGCAAATAAATATTGAAATATTTTTTCTTTAACACATGTATCTTGTTTATTTCTCGCCAGGAAACTCACTTTCAGGAGAGTTGAAAGAGGTTTTGTGGATGAATGATCTTGAATAGATCCCACTTCAGATTATTAATGCCCTTTTATTAGTTTCATATGTGCAAAAAAAAAAAAAAAAAGCCTTGCTGTATACTCAAAGGAGTTGTGTTTAAAACAAAGGCTGCGGTGAGTGTTATTTTCGCGATGCTATGGTTACGCTACTCTCCCACGCTCACACACACTCGGGGTTTGTCCTGCCCCGTCTTTGCTGTGGTTTTCAGAAGCACCACGGTTTCAGAGGTTTATGACAGCAAGACATCCGATTGCTCAAACTGCAACTCTGCCACTTCCCCTCCCATACACCGCTGTGTGTGTGTGTGTGTGGGGGGGGTTACGAAAGAACATCTTGTTTGTGTTGATCATAAAAAAAAAAGTAGAACAAGACAAGCGCTGATCAGCCGGCGAGGCCTGGTTAGAATGACCTTGTTCAAAATGTCCATGAGACATACTCACATTTTAGCATGTTATTTAGTACATGATGACTCATTGCGGTAATATACCAGCACGCATGATGTTTATGATCTACCAACACTGCAAAGCCAGATATACCACCACCGTCTTCATCCACAGTGATGCATTGCATTTGTACTGTGTGTGTGTGTGTGTGTGTGTGTGTGTGTGTGTGTTTGTGTGTGTTTGTGTGTGTGTGTGTGTCCAAATCTGCGGTTCATGGAGGCACATCTGCACACTGTATATGTAAGGGAGCGAGAAAGAGAAACAGCGAGTGAGGAAAAGAACACGAGGGAGGAAGCGAGAAGGACGGAGGGTGAAAAAAGAGCATCTAAAAGACAGCACTGTGAGCTGAGCCGGCTATAAATATCCTCTCCTCTAGTGTTGTCCTATCTCTCTCTCTCTCTCTCTCTCTCTCTCTCTCTCTCTCTCCTCACTCTGTGGTCACTGTCCTCTTGTTCACATCCTTCCCTGCCTCTCTCCCCTTATCCCGACTACAATGACTCTCCTTGATTTTGCTATGACTCTCCCACCCTCCCCTGATGTCGCAAGTACCGCACCCTCTCAAGTGAGCCATTCACATTTCACGATAATTCAAACAGGATATTGCAGACGCCGCGCAGCCCGAAGTAACGGAAATGAAGAACGCCGCCACTGTTTCTGGACCAAAGTGCCGTTAAGTGACAGGGGTGATTGACAGGACCGACTGAACCGACTCGATACGAGTGTCAGGGTTTCCCACAAGCCCACGCTTCAAATGGAACGTAGGAAATGTTTGCGCTGCTTATTTCCTACTCGTATGAAATGATTAAAATTGAGTCGCGCGCTACACCTACACATAGGGGAAGGAATTAATGAAAAATAATAATAATAGTACATTTTTCTGCATCCTGGTGGCTTGACAGACTAAAAGCATGTTACACACAGTAGCTTTATTACTAGGCTACTATTAGTAGGCTCAATGGTGTGGCTCAAACGATGACGGATCATTTCGGCGTTGACGATAACTGCCTAGTTAACCGTAAGTGGTCTCTCTCTGCACTTAAAAAAAAACATTTATTGATATAAACATTCCACTGAGCAAATCCCATGACCCGAACCATCACCATAGCAGCGAGCAGTAAAAGTGTTTTTTAATCACAAGTGAAGACACAGAGCTTTGGCTGAAGTCTCTTTTCCCACCGCACTTCCGTAATCTCCGTATATGTATAGATTGTATTGTGTGAAAAGTCAATTGTTCCGGCGGTTTGAAAGCATGCGTCAACCGAACGTCAACCGCGCGGCGCTGTGGTCGTTTCCAGACAGGTGTTGGATGCCAGAGGGAGGAGGGATTTGGTATTTGACCTCCACTGCGCACTACATCTCAACGAGCTGCAAGTGTCAACATGCTCTGGAGGGAAGAAGTGCTGTGCAGTTGGAGAAGAAATTCAGTGTGTGTGTGTGTGTGTGTGTGTGTGTGTGTGTGTGTGTGTGTGTGTGTGTGTGTGTGTGTTAATGTCATTATTTCTATGCCATGTTATCCAGGTGCAGCATCTTGGTTTGGCTACACTGTAATTGTAGGATGGGCCATGTTATGCACCTGATCCATTATTTCTGTCTCCTCGCGGTTTCCGTCTGATTGACAGAATCGAAACGCCTACGCATAAAAGAATAACATAAAATAACATACTGTACATCTGCCACACTTGATGGCATTGACAAAAAAAAAAGCTCAGCCCAGGTTAGGCCGCTTTTTACAAAAGCTCCACCGTAGCCGCTTCTTTTAATGGACTCCCGTAATTACAGTAAATGGCTGCTATGGCTGCCGCTGCTGCTGCTGTAGTACTTAAGGCAGGCGCTGTCCTCCCACTGTGAGTGGTACTGTACTGTGATGCACTGTACTCTCTCAGTTCTCTTTCACAGTTATATAAAGAACCAGCGGAGCGCTCTCTCTCCAGCAACTTCAAGAGCATAATGAGAGGGACTCTGGGAGGGAAGGAGGGAGGGAGGGAGTGAGGGATGGATAGAAGAGGGAGGGAGGGAGATTTTCTTGTTTCATCATGCTCCTATGGCTTGCATGCCGGGAAAATGGCAAAAACTGGCAACCGACGGATCAGGCCTATACAGCGGTGTTCACTATCTTCAGCCTCGTGATTATCAATGTCATCCTCACCTCCTCCCCCATCGCCTGGTTAGAGTTCATCAATCAGACTCCAGGCCCCATTCTGAACAGAACAGAAGTCCCATCTTCCTCAGAGTACACACACACACACACACACACGCACACACACACATGTCACACCTCACACCTCGACTGATCCCTGGCCAATTTTCACCAGCGGGGTCTGCTCTGAGACAGGAAACGTGACACACTCAGCTACCAGCGGGAGACGGAGGGCAAGAATGACTCAGTTTGAGCCCGGAACACATGACTGAATATTGGTCTAACCCCCCCTGTGGTTCTTAACCATAGCGCCATCCAGGCCCAAGAGCATGCAGGTGTTCCGTTCCAACCCAACACAGCGGTGACATCGGTGACATCAGCCGCTGTGGAGTTTGGTTGGAGAGAAAACCTGGCGGCTCTCGGGGCTCGGCGGCTACGTGGTCGGGAACCGGTGGTGCAACCGGAGCAGGTACCTGCCTCGTAACTACAGCTGGTCAATGAGGAACAATTGAATGGACGCGTAATCATCACACACACACACACACACACACACACACACAGATACACTGATACAAGGATTTTGGATCTATCTAAGGATTTCAATGTTGATTCACTTACTTCTTTGATTTCCATTGATTATTTCATACAATACATTTGCAACTTCTATGCCAATAAAGCTTGTTGAATTGAACTGAACATGCTCATGGGTAAGCGTATGTGCCTCACGTGTCTGTTTGACTTTGATCCTGTCCTCGGTGAGCAAACACATTCAGTCCGGTCTTATCGCCTGCTCTTTGCCCCCTGTGACATTATCTAAGAGGCTGCGCTCATAGTGGTAATATTGTAATATTCTCATCATGCTGTTTCCTGTCCAGTATGGTGCCATATACCCATTAGATTAACTCTGGAGATCATTTAATTGCTTTGTTACATTATTTGATGATTACAATCGCCCGTTCATTTAATTACAATGAACTCCAGTCGAGATGTGTGCCTAGTGACCATGTTGGTGATGTCATGGAATAACAGTGTCATCAACTAGAAACAAGTTTTATAGCCGTTTGTTTGTGGTTGAAAACTGAAGCAAGTATAGAATCATTTTTTTATAGTAAAGCTAAGTTAAGTATTCTATTCTATTCTATTCTATTCCACTCCACTCTTATCCTTGGCTGGCCTGAACTCTGTTATTCTGCCGAGGTCTTTCTTCACCTCGACGTGACCCCTCTTCACATTCCATCCAAATGTGTGATTCAGTGTGAAATCTCGCAAGCAGAGCGATAAGCATGGAGCGATAATGATCACTCCCTCTCTACAATTTCTCTCTCTCCTTCTTTCCTTTCTTAATCTCCTTCCCCCCTTTTTCTCCCCTTGATGTCTCTCCCAAAACCTTCTCACTCGCTCTTAATCCTCCTCCATTTTCTCTATCCCGTCTTACTCTCCACCCCCCTTTTGTTCTCTCTCCATTCTCCCTGTGCACTCTCTCTCGCCTCCGTATCCCTTTCTCTCCCTCTCTCCGCCACTCACCCGTCCTCTCCCCACCTCCCCTGCCCTCTCTCCCTAGCCAGTGTAATATGACTCCAGACAGGGCGAGCTGTTCTGCCGGCAGGCTGATAACTGCCCCGTACATCCGGCCGCAAGTTAAAGAGTAACACCAACAGGTGATTACCACACAGCGGACCACGGTCCAGATCATCCTGACTGTGTGTGCAAAACATAGTTTACGTGTGCAATACTGTGTGGTACAGTGCAGCAATTCACACAGAGCGTGTCGAAATTATTTTTTTCATACGAACAACACTGAAAGATGATTTGAATTAGATGAAGTGTTCTTGATTTATCTTCCCAAACTCTCAAACCGGAACACTTTTTTTTTTCATGCTCTCAGAATGTGTTCGGTTACTCTTTTACCCATATCCGATGTCCGTGCTGACGATGGAAAGATAAAGCAGCACAACCTCACATTGTAGCGGTGCCAGGAAGCACATTCCCCATATAGTGAGCTGCACGGTCACTGCAGATGCTGGTTGGCAGCCACGACTCTAAATACAGTATTCAGAAGGAGGCTGGAAAGCCAACTCCACAACCACAGATAGTACATGTTCTATTGACCTGAATGGAGCTTGGCTCGTTGGGGGTTTTAAAGCAGTCTGTATACTCTGTAGCAGATTACATATGTGATATATGTGAACACTATTCATTCATTCATTCATTCATTCATTCATTCATTCATTCATTCATTCATCTGTTTGAGCCGAAAAACTATTTCAGTTACAACATACTATAAGATAACTAATATATCCAATAACTAGTTATGCCTTTGCCCTTCAGCAGCAGGGTGGCGGTTTTGTTGGGCTATTCTTGTTGCCTTTTTTAAAAACTTGTATCTAAAACAAAGTTATCATTATTATGATGTTCACACATGATGCGTAACTTCATTTATGTACACAGCGAAGAAATGAGATGTATGTGGTTTCTCTTATCCTTTAAAATGATTGCACTCCAGTTCTAGCATGCAACCCGTGAGCAACGCTGAGTCCCCTCGGTAAATGAGGCGAGAGATGGGGAAGTGAAGATAAAAATAATCTCTGGTCCAATCCATCTAACGATGTCAGAATGCTCCTTTACTGTTTCCATGGTAACCAGAAACAGGAAGGAAGTGAACTTGTTGCACAGCTAAGCAGGACAGGCCAACTGCTGTCAGAAACCACAATCGATGATTAGAATGAAGTCCATAAAAGTCTGTGTGTGTGTGTGTGTGTGTGTGTGTGTGTGTGTGTGTGTGTGTGTGTGAGAGTAGTTTGCGGTATAGGTGGGCGGTGATTAATCATCGGCAGATAGCAGCTTAACTAAGGCATACTACGGCACTGTCCAATTGGCAAACTACTACATGTGAAAAATGGAATACCTTGGGTTTCATATGACCGGATCTCCCATATCACCGTATCCACATGTTGTGGTAATGGTGGCGAGGTCTTGTCAGCGTGCTCTGGACTCTAGCCAGAGGCTTATCTGGCCTCAATAGATTATCAGCTTGCCTAATCAGCCCCGGCAAACTACTACTGAATGGAGTGGAGTTGAACTGACCTGAAGCGAGCTGAGGTGAACCCAAATGAACTGGATTGATTAAACCAGACCATGGCCTGGTCGCAGATTGTTTGGGATGACAGAGTGCACCGGGATCGGCCTCATAGTGACTAGACTATCTTCCAACCCCGCTTGACAGCAAGCTTCTGATCTTGCTGAAGTGTCATTGAGCAAGAAAGTGTGTGGTTCTGTATCTGACACTGCACTTTGATCTCTCTGTGGAGGCGTTGGGGGGGGGGGCAAGCCAAAAAGATATATTTCTCTTTTGGACATTAATAGAGTAGCACTAAAGAGGAGCGTCAGTAGGAAGGTCAGCTTTTAACAGCGGATAGATCTGCGCGTATCTGTCTCCTACAGATGTGAGGCGTTCATAGATTCCAAAACCCGTCGTCTTTGAAGGCTCGATCCCCGCGACTTGGAGTGGATTTCAAGAATGTGTCTGGAGCCGGGAATGTGTTTGGAGGTGGAGCTGGCTAGCCGAGAGAGCGTCACTGCTGTAACTGGATGGAGAGAAAGAGAGAGAGAGAGAGAGAGAGAGACATTGCAGAATATAATCCTGTTCTTTTGGCCAGTCCACACGTGCTGGGAAATGACAGATATAAAGCCGCCGCCCCCCCCCCCCCCCCCCCCCAAAACCAGACACAGAGCAGATTTGTTCCACTAGTTGTGTAAAAAGAAACGAGGGGGACAGCCAATCTGGGGGTGGTGAGGTGGGGTGGGGGGGCACCCCACCTCTCCCTCCAAGCATGTGTAATCACCGTGCTGAAAAAGTCCTCCCTGGGTAAGTAAAGGTTAAAAAAAAAAAGTATTGTTTAAAGCCTCCAGTGAGCACCTCTCCCCAATGTGCTGAGGCCAAGGAAATGTTCCTCCTCTGGCCTCATTTTGAAACTCCATGCTCTGTTCTCAGGATGAAGGGTTGAACTACATTGAATTTGCGTCGGATAACGCTGCAGTATTCCCCGCAGAGCAGCCGTCACGCTCAAGTACGTGAAAAATGTATGCACACGCAAAGACAAGTACAACTTCTACTAAATGTAGAACTATGCTGTACTCTTTCCCACTCAGATTCCAAGTGAAATGAATAAATAAAAATGGCAGATTGGATAATATGTTTCATATTGTCAAAAAATCAAATCTCTGCTTTTGTAGCAGCTCTGATGAAAGAAAGAAACATAGTATTACGCAACCTATCTCTCTCAGCTCCACTGGCCAGGAAAGTCAAACAATATGTAGACAACACGTGGATTTATATGGATGTTTGTGTTCATCTGTAGGCCACTCTTGTGGAAGAGCTGCAAGTCTGTATGAATAAAGGATGGATAAAAATGAATTTTTAAAATATATTGTAAGTTGACAACTGATTCACAAAGAATGTTTCGTGTTGTTATATAACGGCGTCTTCGGTTTCGAGGAAAGGCGAATGAAGTGAAGCAAAAATGAGCGTGAGGTATTGTTTTAAATCCCATTCCCATCGTAACAAAGTCCCCCTCAAATGAGCATGGACTGCATGTCAAGCGCTTCATTATCAAGGAGGACATATATTTGGGAATCTGCAGGGATGAGAGCTCTCTGGTGGATTCAAAATAATCATGAATGTTCTTTCCACATTGTAATCCCATTATGTGCTCACAGGGTGTTCTCGTTTCATCCACATGCTCTTAATTGTCTCTGTGGCTAATTCATCTCGTGTCTCTTTTTTCTTTCATGATCCTAATGCTTCTTTATTGCTCCCCCTCTCTCTAACTTCGCCTTTCTGCCTTTCTGTGTCTCAGACGCATTGCCTCTCTCTCTCTCTCTCTCTCTCTCTCTCTCTCTCTCTCTCTCTCTCTCTCTCTCTCTCTCTCTCTCTCTCTCTCTCTCTCTCTCTCTCTTTCTCTCTCTATTATCCACGAGAGGTATCGTTCAGAATCAGGATGTCAACAAGTCACTTCCTGCAGGAGATACAGGACACTATGTGTGTTTGTGTGTGAGTGTGTATCTCTCAGGGCTGCTAATAAGCTACAAATCCCCTGGTCGTATCAGTGCTACTTATTGGGCTTTACAGCACAGCAGCTGAGATCTGTGCACATCTGACACACACACACACACACACAGATTATTTTCTCTCATCACAGAGGAATCCCTACATGTAGAAGAGGAATACCTGCTCTATAAGCAATAGCCCATACAATTACACATGAAATTATGAAATTTCATGAAATGAACACAAATAATGCGCTGCGAGCTCAAAAAATATGAGAGAAATATGTTTTTCCACATTATGATTACATGGTGGAGCCGCGACAACTAACAGGCTGTAGTCTGACATTGAACTAGCTCAGTGGAAAGGAATGGTGTTGTGGTCAGGTCAGGTGGATGGATGCCTTTGGTGACCTGGGTTCAAATCTCAACACAGACGTTTCTTATTAAGTTTTTCTTATTGAACCATGTCCAAACCCTTACCCTGTCCTTAACCAAAGTCATCAGGTATATATATATGTGTACAATCAATCAGTGGCTATGGTCCATGTCATTCCAAAAATTGTTTCTCCAAAAAGAAATCCGGTCACTTATTGGGAAGAACTGTTGCTAATCCCATTGACACTCATGCATTTTTTCCATTCTATTTTTCAAAGGGGTCAAACCAAACCAGGGGTCAAAAATTTGAGGTACAATGTTTGAAAATTGAAAATGGATGAATAATCTGTTTCCAAATCTGTTACACAAGTATAATTCTGGGTGTCTCTCTCTTTCCTTTCTCTCTATCGCTGAGGGTTGCAATAATGCATTTGTAGCTGTGGTGGTGGCAGCGTGTGACGGGGTCAGGTCAAATCTACTCTTCTCTCTCTCTCTTTCTCTCTCTCTCTCTCCACACACACACACACACACACACACACACACACACACACACACACATGCACACTCAGCTAACAAGGGGAGAGACACACATGTGTGACGGTGACACATGGTGTACTCTGTGAGCTGAAAACAGATCATTATTGGGGGCTTCCTGCTGCAGGCAGAGGAGGGAAGAGGAGAGGACAAGTACTGCTTGTCATTCAAGAGCAGAATCGAAAACAATAGAATTTGCCCCAAAGGTTTTTCAATCACGTTCAATCCCCAACGTGATGGTCTGCCTGTCTGTCTGCATGTCTTTCTGTCTCTTTGTCATCTGTCTGTTCCCTCTTTCTCCCTCTCCCTCTCTATCTGTCTACTCCCCTGACTGTGGGAAAGTCCTGGCCTGTCCTTGGCCCGGTGTGACAGATTCCACCATGTGATCAGAGGTGACAGATTCCCCACATATCTGACGGCTCGGGTGTCCACGTCCGTTTCCTGCCCCCTCGGACACACTCGTACACACACACTCGTACACACACACACACACACACACACACACACACACACTGACACCCAAACCCCCAGTGTCCAAACTGTCTTCCTGTCCCCGTGATGGGGACCTAGCGGCCCGGTCCGGGTCCACGCAGCTGCCAGCTGTCTCAGGTTGCAGCGCTCAGCCTGAAAATAGACGGCAAGACCATTAACATCCAACATGTTAACCACTGGGCTTCCTGTTAAAGCAATGATGGGCATTGGGTTACAGAGGAGAGGAGAGGAGAGGAGAGGAGAGGAGAGGAGAGGAGAGGAGAGGAGAGGAGAGGAGAGGAGAGGAGAGGAGAGGAGACAAGAGAATTAATACTTAATATTCTCCCCATACCATGTTTTATACTCATTTCCAGTTGCAGTAGGAGATCATCTGGCAGCTCTCAGCTGGTTGGTTCAGGGAAGAAAATGACTCATCTTTTACTCAGAAGGGTCACAGTGGTTTTCGGTCTGGGGCTCAACGGAAAAGCACCTCTTATCTGGTACGTAGGTGTTCATCAGGCCTATTTCTGGTCGGAGTGCCGACAGACGAGCTCTACTTGAAGTGTTTCCTCTGTTTTGTCACACACACACACACACACACACACACACACGAGCCCCATACACACGCTCACGCAAACACTAACTACCACATATGTGAACGCACACAGTGACACACACACACACACAGGCTGCTGTGCCAGCGCACTGATGAAATCCTCGCAAATCAACACCCAGCACTATCTCTGAGAGGGTGAAGTGTGACAACACACACACACACACACACACACACACATAGCTAGAGAGCTCAGTATTCTGTCACCCTGTCACTATGGCAACCGGGGCACAGCAATAGCCAGCAGTGGTGTGGTGTGAGTGTATCTATGTGTGTGTGCATGTACAGCTATGCCCGTGCACAGTTGTGTGTACACACGCGTGCTCATGTGTGTTGGTGTGCACGCGTGCATATGTGTGTGTGTGCCGACGTCGGGATTAACCTTTGGGGATATGCAGTGACACCTCGGCTGGTTTCCAACCCGTACAGGGAATATTTGAGAGGCTTTATACTCAAGTAGCCGTTGTGGAAGTCGTCTGATCCGGTATGTAAAGAGATTAATCTACAACGGCTGCACAGGATTTGTTTCATCGTAACATCATGCTGTGTTATACAGTAATATTATTTCTAATACTGTAGGATAGATGCAGGATTCAGGGTACCACTATCATATCTATCATATCCCAAACAAATCAAAACCCCCTATCTTTGGACTCTCCTGGGTTTTAATCTCACTGATTAGTAGATTAGATTACATTACATTTGATTGGATTACATTAGATTGAATTTTGTAATTTGCTGGCTGAGGCGTGGCTAGATTAGGATGTTATAAACACAGCTGTAGAGGGAATCGACAAACCCCAGAGACACTGCAACCCTCTTTGCTACCACTTCACAATAAGAGCGCACACAAATAAACGTGAATTAA
>JAXDDW010000013.1:4947500-5052500 GCA_034670385.1 Hoplostethus mediterraneus
AAGCAGTTAAGGAAACTAGAGTGTCACTCTTCTGTGATTTCATCTCCAAGAATCACCATAACCCCAGGTTACAGTTTAATGTCATCAGTTTTTCTTTGGAACCATCCTTATTTAAGTGTGAAGAAATCTTGCAATTTTCATCATCATATCATCAACACCTCACACAACACTGTCTTCTTCACATCTAGTTTTAAATACATAATAGTCCAACCCTTCCTGAAAAAAACCCAACCCAGATCCCATGATCCTCAATAACTACAGGTCTATTTCTATCCAAAGTTTTAAAGAAAGTTGTAAGTTGTTGACTCAGCTGTTGTATTTTTTGAACCACAGGATCATTTTTGAGGAATTTCAATCAGGATAAAAAGCATTTCTCTCTGCTCTGTGAACTGAGGCAGGTGATTCTTATTGTTTTAGACTTAAGCACAGCGTTTGATACAGTTGATCATGCAAATTTAATGGACTGGCACTGGGTTGGTATTACAGATACAGCACTGAACCATAGGTAATTCATCACCATCCATCATCCAGCACATTTTGACCCGCGGGGTTCCACAGGGCTCACTTTTAGGCCCCATTTTATTTTCCTCGTACATGCTCAGACTCTGTCACTTTAATGTATTATTTCACTGTTATACCAAAGATTGCCAGTTATACATGCTCCTCAAACCTAGCCACCCAAACTGCCATGACACCCTACATGAGTGCCTTGCAAATATTAAGAGCTGGATGTCTCAACATTTTTTACAATGACAATAAATCAGGAATTGTTCTTTTCTGTCCCCCTAGCTCCATTATCTTAATCCAAAAATAAACTCACTAGCCTATCTTCAAAAATGATGCCAGTGGCCAGAAATTTAGGCTGCAAGCTTTGACGAGCAGGTGAAGAGGCTAATGCAGTCCTGTTCCTGTCAGCTGAGAAATATATCCAAAATCAAAAAAAGTCTTATCTACCTACCTGGAGGTCATCCATGCTCTTATCCTCTCTCATCTAGATTACTGCAACTCTCTCTTTTCCTGTCTCAGTCAAAGGTCCTTCTCACGCCTCCTCCTTGTTTCCTGTCACTTTCACAGTTGATTTACAGATTTTATCACTCATCGCTCATCTTGGTATGGCACTGAGTTACATTTCAGACCCTTTTAACCCATATGAGCCTGTTCCTCCAGTCCTGCCTGAGGAAATTACACCAGAAGTCTTCTTTTAATTTGCTTCTCAACACTCACTTTCATAGACTTGCTTTTAAGTAGTTGTTTCTATGGGCTGAGATTAGTGCCACCAAATCAAATTTCCGGTTTAATCTTAGCCCATGTGTTTCTCTTGATTTTAATCTTGTATTGTTGCCCTTCTTTTTGTATTACTGTTTGTGTTTTGTGCCTTGTTTCTCTCGCTCTCTATAAAACACTTTGTAAACCGTTTCAGGAAAGTCCTATATAAAGAAAGAAAGAAAGAAAGAAAGAAAGAAAGAATTAAAGAAAGAAAGAAACCCTTTGCCTGGTGAGAGACTGCTGCTGCTCCTGCTGCCTCCCTCAGTGATACACATGACCCACTCCTTCCCAACACCTCCTCTAGGACTGTAGATAACAATGCTCCCCCTTCCATTACATAGACAGGGTGTTTCAGCCTGGGGGAGCCGCGGCACTGCCTAAACGACTTTAAGGTCACGCTTTAACAGTGGCTTCATTCCAGTGTATTAACCTATGGAAAGGTGTACAATAATACAGTGGAACTACTTAGTGAAAAAACTCCCTACAACGATTATAATACATCATTGGCTGAAAATGAATACGACTAGCCTACATAACTGTATGCTGTGTTTCATTCAATCGCCAAGTGATGAGAATTCACAAACATCAGGGGAGGTATGAGGGCCCTGATGGCCCCTGGGACCCTAATTTGTGTATGTAAAATGAATGTACAAAGTATATAAAAATAAAGTACTTACAAAAAAAGTTGCAGCACCTAAAAATATGTGGCAGTTTTTACTGCTGCCTACTGTGTGGTTACGTCCTTACACAGTGTAAGGATCACTTTCACCAAGTGCTTCCACAATGTGTACTTAAGATAATTGATACACAGGTCAATACACTGAAATCAGGCTTTTGTAAATTAAAGTGTTACACATTTTATTTTGCATTGCTATTACCAACAAGGTTGCATCACAAGAATAGACCATTGATTAAGCCTCCCCCAAGAGGACCAAAGGAGGGGTGAACCCTAAACGCAGACAATTACACCGGTAGACTTCAATAAAGAAGCAAAGTCTGACTCATTCAATGAGTTGATTTCTCTGCGCTATAATTGATGATGTGAGGAGCACAATCACGCTTGTTTTGTCTTCTATTCGTTCTTCTTCCTCCTCTTCTCTTTCTTACAGTAAGCTTGGCAACTGCCGGAGTCGTGACGAAACATTACAAAAGCCCAGACCACCCAGCGCTGCTGTGCTCCTCAGAGCAGAACCGATCACGTGGCATTCACAGGTCACCGTGTTTTACCCAGGAAAAAACGTTTGGGCATAGACAACGTTTCTGCTAAACCGAGCATGCAACGGAGCCCAGATTGGGGCATGCACAATACAGTTGGATGTGGAAACTATGGACACACACACACACACACACACACACACACACACACACACACACACACACACTTGTGCACATAGTGCCCTGCACTGGACTTGCTAAGCTGCACTGCAGACCTCCATTCATAGTTAATCAATGGAGAGGAAATGTAGATCCTAGATTCTAATTATCCTTTGCAGTGGCCTCTTTCCTCACACACTCTCTCTCTTCATCTTCCTCTCTCTGTGTGTCCTCTCTCATCCCTCCCTCTCTTTCCCTCTCCTACCTCTCCACCTTAACTCCCACGTTTCTGTCCCTCTCCCTCCCCTTGATCTCGTTCTACCTCCTCTCTCATCTTTTTCAGAATTTGGCTCATGCCGCCTCGCTTCATCTCTCCCTGTCAGCTCCACTTTTCTGCCTCCATCCCCACCATTCTCCTCAACCCCCCAACACCCCCCCTCCTCCACCGCGTCTTTTTTAGTTGAATGATATATCCGGTGGAGCCAGCTACTGAATGAGTGGGATTTGCTAACACCCCTTCCCCCCTGCTCGCTCTCTCCCACACACACACACACACACACACACACACACACACACACACACACACACACACATAGTATTGAATGATCTGCAGGAAAGGATCAAAGGTAGCATTAATCCGACTATGTCATTTACACACATACACATATACGCGCGCACACACACGCACACACACAAATGACACAAACTACTGAGTGATCTGCAGCAAGGGATCAAAGTAGTATTAATTCCACTATACTAGACACATACTTACACAAACGCGCACGCACGCCAGCATACACATATGCACACACGCACACACTGCATGCTGAGAGCTATTCATTCATTAATGCAGTCACATGCTGCACATCACTCTATTTCACACACCACTTGCCTTGAGTTAGTGAAAGAAAGAAAGCGACTGGTGTAGACAGAGAGAGCAAGCAGGTGTGTGTGTGTGCATGTGTGTATATTATCTCAATATGTTGTTTTTTCCTTTTATGTGCACGTGCATTTGTCTGTGCATACCCGTGCGTGTCTGCGCGTGCATGTGTTTGTGCGTCTGTGTGTATGCATGTACGCTGGTAGAGCCTGGATGCTCTCATGCGTGCAAGCCACACATTAAATGCACAAATTTTGCACATGCATGAACACGTTTGCAATTGTGCATGCTCCTGTACATTTTGTGCGTGCATGTACCCTCCACTGGCTGCTTGGATCTCTTGTCACATGGCCTGCGCTCAGCAACACATTAGGCAGCTGCAGCGTAGAGGAAAATGATAGGATCTCACATTGTCAGGATCACATTATCTTACCGTATACACCTGCTATATATATAATATCATATATGCTGATATTATTGGCATCCCTTTCTTCACACCATTTCAGAGGGATTTTGTGCCTTATTATTAATAGGGGCATTGACATCCTGGAAAACATTGCTTCCACAAAGACATGCATCATGGGATCAAAATGATTCAACACATGTTAACTTAAAGGTAAACCGGTGAGCCAAATCAGTGCAATACTAACACATACTAAGATGAACTAGTAGCATTGCTAGCTCAAGTACCTGGATGGTTTGTAAATAGGTCACACAGGGCCAGAGGATGTTCCACCACACAAGAAAAACCACAACCAAACCATAAAAGATGTCAGGCAGCGCGGCTTTAGCACGCTCTCTCTCTCTATCTCTTAATAATGTGTTTAATCAACACCTTCCTGCAGTGGTGAACTGCATATGTGTGATTAACAGTGTGAGAGACCTACTTTTTTCCCCATCACACAGACAGCGGCAGGGTTCCTGCTGTAAGCACCATTCTGCAGTTTGTTTCGCAGGGCGTGTGTCTTTCTTTGTGCGCGTCTGTGTGATTGCGTGTGTAGGTCGACCACCTATGAGCTTCCACTCTGTAATTACACGCACCATGACAGCAGATTAATTCTTCCTGTGACAAGAAGAAAGGGTAAGAGGAAGAAAGACGAGACAAAAAGAAAGAAAAAGGATTAGAAAGATCTATGTTGCTGCTGTGTTTCATCGGTGATGTGTTTAAATCATCAAACAGTAAAAATTAACAATTTGAAAATTTCCCAAAATGTTTATCTTTGTTTTTGAGGCAGATATGCATGGAAAGGAAAGTCACCTGAATCCCCATACAAACTGTATATATTTAGGTGGTATTTGGCATTTTGATTGCATAGTAGATGAATGAGACTATTACCAAGAAATGTGTTTTTTCTATGTGTTTCTGTGTTTATTCCATGTGTCCCTGGGTGTGATTTACTCCCAAATTGTGCAGGATTGACTTTCGGGGCAAAGGAAGTGCACTCAACCAAAGCAGGAAGAGGATTGCTTCACTTTGAATGATTGTGAGCTGCTACAGCCGAAGCTGACTGAGGATTGCTCTTCTTGCTCATATGCAAACAAATGCACAGAAAATGACTCAGATCCTTACACCAGTTTATTCCAGTTCCATCACTCAAATTGTGTTATGACTTTTTTTTTACGCTACCTGTTCTCTAGACATACTGTATTTGTCTTGTTTCTGTAGATCTGAAGTCTTGCTTCCTTTCTCTTCCTCACCACAAAAACCTGACACAATAAACAACACAGGGGTAAAAGACAGATATAAAGATATTTTATTGGCTGTCAAATAAGAATGTACTGAGACATAGACTGAAAGAGTTTTTACACGGGGTTACCGGTAGTTCGTGGAGGGAGGGACGGGTGGTGGTGTTTGCAACAGTGATCTCAAACAACACTACCACTAAGGGACTCACAGGGTCGCCAAAGTCATCAAATTTCAAATTCTATTGGTGGCACCTTTAACTCATGGCCATAAAGTTTTATTTTGTTATTTAATAGACAAGGATTTATTTAGGGACAACTCTTATTTTGTAAGAACCTACTGGCAGTCCCAAGACCCTGCAAAGCTGAATGTAGGCTGAATGAAGCACCAGAGCCTCCAAGGTTAGTAGGCTAAACAAAAACCGGGTGAATTAGAGTAGCCATGTCTAGTTTCAGAAAACCTTTGAATGTGTAGGTCCTCAGAGAAAAGACTGGAAAGCCGCAGATAGACCACTGAATGAACCCACAGCCCGGAGAGTGGTTTTGTCCACGCCTGGAGAAAAGAGGCACTATAATAATCAGACCAAACCCAAACCCAAAGCCAAACAGCCCCATCAATAGACATGACTCAACTCTCTGAGGAGCCAGTCCTTGTTACGGACTCGATGTGTGTGTGTGTGCGTGTGTGTGTGTGTGTGTGTGTGTGTGTGTGTGTATTTATTATATCTCTTCACGTGGAGTCAGCGGAGAATATTCTAGGTCAAGAACACACACCCAACAGCACTCACCCTGGGTGGGCTCTTCGAAAAAGGAGTTTTAGATAAAAGTGCTTTCATAATTTCCCCTTTTTTTTATTATCCAGAAATACAAGATGAAAATGCCGTTTATTCTCTGGAGGGAAATTTAATTTGCAAGACTGGCACAGAAAACAGCTCCCATCGTGCATGACAGTGGACAACATATAACACATTCACTAGTTAACACCATTCATAAGTAAGTTACTCCTAGTGGATGTTTCATAAGCTGAAAGAAAGTTAACTTGCTAGCCACTCAACACTCATTTACCTGTATCCTTCAACAATGGATGCAGAAAACCTGCAAAAAAAACGTTTTCCAGTTATTTTGAAAAGATGGTGTGATTTCAATATTTATCGTCATCACGTAGCATGTTACCCCTCAAGCGAATAATTGTAGAAGTGTGAAGTTGTGACAATGAAGATGAACAACAGCAGAAAAGTGTTGTGTTATTTATATAGACGCGGGGCCGGCTAGTCGCTGATGGCTTGGCAGCTCTATTATATGGCAAGAGATTGGGATGTGGGCCGGGGGTGTGAAGTGGAGTTAAGGTGACACGCATGCTTTGCCTCTGACACGATTCCTCCACTAATTATAACTTGTTTCTGTTTGTTTGTTATTATACAGTGTCGCTTTATGCCTCTGTGTGTGTGTGTGTGTGTGTGCGTGTGTGTGTGTGTGTGTGTGTGTGTGTGTGTGTGTGTGTGTGTGTGTGTGTGTGTGTGTGTGTGTGTGCGTGTGTGTGTGTGTGTGTGTGTGTGTGTGTGTGTGTGGCCTGATGGCTTTCCAACCCCTCCCAGCTGAAGCTTCTATTGACACTTTATAGTTTACAGTAGGACTATGTGACGCACTCTTTTACAGTGTTGAAATTAACTCCACAGCAGGTGATAGGTGATCGGTTACCTAACAGGTGAATGATTGACAGAACCGGAGCAGGAAGTGCATGAGATCACAGAGTCGGAGGCAGGTTTGCTAATTGATGATTATAAACCTCTGGTTCCTGTTGTTCTCTTTTTCTAGGACAGAACTGCCATGTTATGAAATCATGAAACTTTCACTTCTTGTCACAGCACCCCCTCTGTGGCGAACTAGTAGTACACAGTCAGTGTAATTCAACTGAAATGCAAAATGGCACCTATAACCTATTGTTCATCTTCCTCCTCTCTATCTCTCCATCTCCCTCTCTCTCTCTCTCTCCCTCCCTTCCTCACTCCCTCTCTCTCCTAGAAGGACATGGGGAGTTTGTGAGGCCAAACTTCCCACTGAGGCAGAAAACAGGTCAGTGAGAGAGAGACATATAATAGGCTAACCAACAATGTCATGGTCAAAAATAGTCGTGGCTAAACTGCAGTGTGTGTGTGTGTGTGTGTGTGTGTGTGTGTGTGTGTGTGTGTGTGTGTGTGTATGCATGTGTGTCCAAACACATGTGTAATGCACTGTATGTGTGTGTGAGAGAGAGAAAGAGCATGGTAGTGATAAAAGTGAGTCGCCAGAGTAGAATTAAAGGAGAATTCCGGGATTTTTAAACCTGGCCTCTATATCCACAAAATTGCCTATTATACCACAAAATAGGTCCAAAAAGTTTCAGAATTGCTCCGGTAGATCGGCTCAGTCGGTAGTCGCGAAACGGGCTCAATGGCTGCAACATAATCTGTTGGGGCAAGTGCGCCGATCAAAGTACGTCCTAAAAGTGCTTGATTTGGCCACTGATAGGCTCAGATTGTTATTCGTGTGTCTGACAAGTGTCTGACAACATTACTGAAAGGATCGCTACAGAAATAGACCTTTTTTTAACCAGAAAAACTAAAGTCTAGCTCAAGGAGAAGTCCCACTCTGAAATGGACGGTGGACAAAGGTAGTCTATAGCGAGAGGGTTCACTTGTTGCAGGAAGAGGACGGTAGAAACCTGACAAAGGTATTCTATGAAAGCTACGCAAAGTCTTCCTCAACATTTTGTTGGCACAGTTCGGAAATGCGCAAAAACGAACCATTGTTGTTTTTTATCTTTGGGAAAAACAAATACGCTTACTATACTCCAACACACGTCTCCAACGCTGATTTAGGTTTCCACCAACCTCTTCCTGTGACAAGTCAACCCTCTTGTTTTCATAGACCACCTTTGTCACATTTCCACGTCCTCTTCCTGCAACTCTCGTGAGATTTCAGAGTTGAGAGTTGAGAGTTGTTGGAAATGTGACAAAGGTGGTCGCGCGCACTTGCCCCACAGGATTATGTTGCAGCCATTGAGCCCGTTCCGCAACTGCCGACTGAGCCAATCTACCGGAGCAATTCTGAAACTTTTTGGACCTATTTTGCGGTATAATAGGCGATTTTGTGGATATAGAGGCCAGGTTTAAAAATCCCGGAATTCTCCTTTAACAGAATGATGGCCTCTGTTTTTCATCCATTATTTAACCAAATAGTGGGTCTTGAGTTTTGCCTGAGCCAGTGTCTGATTCCCTGACATTGCCTGGAAGCAGGCTACAAAGGGAGGCTTTAGGAAAAGGCTTCGCCCCCAGATGTTTCTTTGAAAAACAACAAGTGTGCATCCCGTGAATGGAGAGCTGCTGTAGGCTTATAGAAAGTGAGTAAATCAGTGACATAGTGAGTGCCGAGGGCAGGTAATGCTCTGTATTCTGCATTCATTATGACTCAGCAAATAGAAAGTAAGATTAGGATAATGTGAGCACGTTTATTGGTTCACATAGGTTTTGAATGAGTTTTTATGTGGAGTGGGGAGAGAAGAACATGACAGTGATTCATTCTGGATGAATCAAAAGCAGTTTTTCTAGGTCATTACAGTAGTGGAAATGCCTGATATATTGTTAATATTGCTGCAGTTTTCTGCTGTTTGGATATCACCTTGATATGATCAAGGAGGATTAAAGATAATGATTTTTAAGGTCTGATAAGTGAGTTATTTGCTGCTTAGAGTCAAAAATTAGCTTTTCAGTTTTGTCTGCATTGAGGAGAACAAAGTTGTCTGTGATCCATCTTTTGATTTACACAGGATTCAAGTATTTTTAGCTGTTATTTCAGCAGGTTTTATTTGTATTTTAAGTTGTGTATCAGCATAAAAATGAAAGAGAATTCTGTATTTCAAGATCAAGCATGTAAAGTGAAAATAGGAGAAGACCTAGAACTAAACCCTGGGGGACACCAAGTGAACTTTAGGATAAAATATAACTGAATGACAAATTACTATCTATTGGTCAGGTGTAAGCAAAACCAATTAAGGCAAGATGTTCTAAACATCTAGGAAGATGTCACAATATCGAAAGCTGTATTCATTCATTCATTCATTCATTCATTCTCTTCACCTGCTTATTTATATTCCAGGTCAAGTGGGCTGGAGCCTGTCCCAGCATGCATTGGGCAGAAAGCTGTAATTAAATTAAAAAAATAAAAAACACAGCGCTCCAACGAGAGGCTAAAAGGAGGTCATTTGTTTCAATGAAGATCAGTGGTGTGCTGTGGTCTATAACAAGACTGGAGGATGTCATAGGTATTGTTTGAATGAATCAGGCTAATAAATTGGCTTTTCAGAAAAGAAGACTTTATTAAGATGACAAATACAGTTTTTTTTTAATACAGTTATCTCTTTCTGTGTACTGTGTTGATTCCATAGAAACATAAAATAAACACAAAACACAGAAATGAATGGATTTGAGAGAGGGTGGGAGAGATGGGATATGAGTATGTGTCAGTGTGTGTGCCAGCTGGGCCACAGTGAGGGATGGAGGGATGAGACAGGGATGGATAGATAGACGTATGGTCAGACGGCGGAGGGAAAGAATGAGTCATGCTTCTAGCTCCCTTCTTCCCTCCCTGTCTCTCTCCCCCCTCCGTTTTTCTCCCATCCTCTCGCCCCTCCCTCCTTCCGTCCCAATGGCAACATCTGGCCTTCATTCAAATCAGCTGCCTTCCATTCATCCCCTCCATCAACCAATAGGAACGCTCAGTCTTAACAGGGACCGCCCACGCCACTCCTCTCTTCCCGCCAAGACGAATGCACACACACTACGCCTCCCTCTTCTACTCTCTCATTCGTTCATGCTGCCTTTCATTCTACTATACTGATTGCCGTCCTACCCCTCTCCATCCACCGCAGTGAATGAACTCAGTGCAGAAAAAAAGACAGACAGATAGATAAACGGATGGATAGACAGACAGAGAGAGTGAGAGAGTATGTTCCCACTGCGCAGGTCAGAAGAAATTCCCTCAAATACTCTTTCTTGAGCATTCAGGACATGATGTACATCCGAGACGCACACACACACTCACAAAGAGAGTGAGAGAGAGAAAATCATTCATTGAAATATTGTCGTCGCCGGCCTGGAGAGGAAGTGGAAGAGAGAGAAATGCGAGTGTGACGCGCCGAAGAGAGACAGTCCCTCTCTACAGAGTGAAAAAAAGAGGCCATTACCATGGTAATGGTAAAGTCTTATTTAACCAGGCAGAAGGATATTCTCATTAACGACAACACTCTGAGGAGGTCATTGAAAAGGGAGGGAGGGTTGGAAAAACTACACACACCAGTGCTAGCACAGATTCCTACCGTGGAGCAGCTGGAGGTCAACACACTTGCTGCAGTAGCCATGAAGGGAGAGCAGAAGAGGAAAAATCTCATGTTATTTCATTCATGAAATTGAATTGGCGTTGTAGAAAACGGAGCCAGCCAACTGCTAGGGGAAGCAGTCAGAGCTAGCATGTCTGAATTACCATCCTCATTTTATGTAATACTTAAGAATAGGTAAAGTTATTGATGCAGTATTGCAGTATTTTAGCTGAGCAGAACTTGATGCAGGATTTTTACCTGAGTAATATTCTATTAGGGTGTTCCTACTTATACTTGAGTAGAGAATCTTCCATCACTACATATATATAAGGGCTCATTTCAGACACTGCTGTGTGCAATAGGTTCGTATAGGAAAGTGATAATAGTCGAGTACATTCAGGCCTTTATGTGATTTGATCAAATGAACTTACAGTAAAAAAAAAAATTGATGGCACCGATTTAGGAGTTAGATATGGATTTTGCTTCAGTATCTTTTACATTAATCCTCATTGGCACATATGGAACTTCATGGATGTTCCGTCTCATCTGGAGGTGCCTCTATCACGCCTCCGCAATCCACAGACATAATCAACAGCCTCATTCATGTGGTGAGGTGATCCGAAGCCCTCGGGGGGATCTATACTCTCCACTGCTCAAAGGAGAGATTTCCTCTTTTAGATGAAAGGGAAATGAAAGTGGGCAGAGAGGTGCGCAAAAAAAGAGAGAGAGCAAAGACAGATCAGAAGGGAGAGACAGGAAGAGAGAGAGAGAGAGAGAGAGAGAGAGAGAGAGTGCAGCGGCAGCAGCATGTGATGTGTTCTCTTGTGATTACATAACAGAGCAGTGGTGGTGGTCCCTATATCCGCCTATAGATCGTTTTTTTGTTTTTTTTTAAAGTGGCCTTTCATTCTGTTTACAAGATACTTGGAGAAAACGAGAGAACAGATGTCTTTAAATGAAGAGGGAAAGGTAACTGGAATGTGTATAATCTCAGGGAAGCGCTGAAGGAGAAAGCCTAATAAACGTGAAAAATGCCGGTGTGTGCGTGCGTGGAGTGTTTCCTCTTCCTGAACTTCAATACCTTACAACAGCATCTAACATCTAAGATTGAGTTAGACAACAGACCATAATAACCTTCATATTCTGTAATGGAAGGGAATGTGTGTGTGTGTGTGTGTGTGTGTGTGTGTGTGTGTGTGTGTGTGTGTTGTGTGTTGTGTGTCAAGGGCTTATGTTACATCACCATGTGTTCATCATTTCTAAGAATCTAAGAAAGAGAGAGAGAAGTAGGGAGAGAGAGATGCCAGATTGTGTTCAGGCAGGAAAGACCAACCAAGCAGACAAGCGGCTAAATATAGTTTCATGAACAGGATCAGGCGTATCAGTATGAATGGAGATAGATGGAGAGATAGATGAGTTTTGTAGCCGACCATTATAAAAAACAGATTACAAACTTGATCCTCGATGTGCACAAGGTCATAATCTTTGCATGCCCTCCACATTCTTGTGAATCACAACTACAAGCAGTTTCATCTTGCACTGACTACATACTTATACATATTTACCCTCACACTGTGCAATTTTACATTGACTAGCCTTTGAAAAGACGTCTAAATGGCTTATAGCGTCTAGGCCAAAATGAGACTACATAGAGGTTAAACGTGCAGATACAGCTTAGACGTGATGCTGAAAAGGACATCTAGTGCTCTCTGGGCTGTTTCAACAGAAATCACCTCAACTGAAGAATTTTCAACTGTTTCAAAAGATCGTCACTTGTTTTGAGAACATTCTCAAATTATCTCACTCCATTAGTAAAAACCCTAACCCTAGACTTCAAGATTTGTCAGGAGCATGCATGTTTTATCTCTGTTTCTAACTATTGAATCAATATCTAGTGTAATGGTGTTTTAAGATTCTTTTTTTGGGGGGGATTTTTTGCCGTTATTTGACATTTAACAGCAGAGAGACAGGAAACATCGGGAGAGAGGAGGGATGGGTCCTGGGCCGGATCCTAGACCACCACCTGGACGCCCCAGTGGAATGGTGTTTTTCACCCCTCACAGATCATGGTTCCCTTATAATCATCTAATAAA
Organism: Hoplostethus mediterraneus; assembly: GCA_034670385.1. NCBI lineage: Eukaryota > Metazoa > Chordata > Actinopteri > Trachichthyiformes > Trachichthyidae > Hoplostethus > Hoplostethus mediterraneus. The sequence goes on from JAXDDW010000013.1 coordinate 4,960,090, forward strand.
AAATCTTTCTGCACATTGGCAAAAACACATAAAAAATAAAATATATTTGTCTTATTTGTTGTTTTTTTATTAGATTTTCTAGACATCTGAATGCCACCAGACCAGCCTTTCATCTACAGTGACATTAGGAGCTGGCTATTTGGCCAGATTCATGTCTGACATGAAGGAAAGGAAAGGAAAGGAAAGGAAAGGAAAGGAAAGGAAAGGAAAGGAAAGGAAAGGAAAGGAAAGGATGGAAATGAGGACCATCTATTTGGCTATTTTGTGACATGAATGTAAAAAAGACACACAAATTCGTCATTTTCCATGTACCTGTCCATTACACTAATTAAGGCCAGCAGAAAAAAGTTTCATTCTGAAAATATACTTTCAAATATTTCTTTCTAGTACTTTTAAACGGGTCAGTTTGACCTGCAACATAACAGGCGGGTTAAGATGGATGTTTTTCCAAGATCACCACATCCCCCAAACTACCAGATGGGGAAAAAAGGATCCACAGAAAATAGAAAACATTCCACATTTGGCCACTGGAGAAAATCTGAAATAACACATGTACCAAAATCTGTAATTGGCTGAGCAGAGCAGAGAGGAGCAGAATGCTGCAGAGTGGAGCGGAGTGGCTTGTATGTTGAAGCAGGGTCTAAATATAGGATGCTGCATGATTGCTTCTGCTTGAGCAGGGATTCACCCAACCTAAGCTGAAAATAAGAGGAGAGGAGAGGAGAGGAAAGGAAAGGAAATGAAAGGAAAGGAAAGGAAAAGAGAGCCTAAATGCAGTTAGGAGCGGGAAGACAGAATAATATACAAAATAAAAGCAGAGGACATCAGGAGGAAACGACAGGGATGGGAAGAAAGGAGAAGAGAAGTGGTACAGGAAAGATGAGGATGAATGAGACGCAGAAAAAAAGTAAAGAATGGAGGTTGGGGCCAGATTTAGAAAAACTCCTCAGTTCTGTCAGCTCATGGCAGAGAGAGCGATGTAAGCTCAGTCACATGGCTGCGTATCCCATCACAGCGCAGGGAACGGGCCAGCAGTGTAATCTCCGTGGATCCGTCTATAAATGCTGGCCGGCTTTACAATCTGTCCATCATCCCTCCGCGCCGTTTGCAATGCTATGGCCTCGGCTGAAAGAGAATATGATGAATGAAGACAGAAATAGCAACAGTCCATCCATAAAGAGCATCGGAATTAAATCTCCAGCAGACTTTATTGAGGTTTCGGGCTACTGAGGACAATGTTGTACTAATCCTGATCATAATTTATCCTAAATGTATCCATAAAGTTTAACAGCTGAATGCCCCCAGGGAATTCTGAATGGTGATATGAAGGCAACTGAGATGGAAGAATTTACAAACAGTTATCACCAAGATTTTTTTTTGTTTCTCCCTTATGGCATATCATGAATTGGTCCCATATGCAATTGCCCATCCCTCACATTGTATGCGGAAGGCAACTGTCCATCTCTATTGGCTCAGAAAGACGCGCACATACTGTTGCCTTGTTGCCTTATTTGGCACCTATATATCCCAAATGCAATAGGATATGCACTCCAGGGGTTAACTATAAGGGGATGATGATGATGATACTGTTCGAATAGATTGTTGTTCAGTGATACTTAAAAAATAAATCACCAACATTAAATTCCTGTAATGTTCTTATTGGGGCTCATGGTGTGTCTGTTGTACTCAATAGGGAGTTTACATTGACCTTACTGTACTTTCTTATCTCCTATGTTATTAATTTAATATTTTTGCTGTTTTGTTTTGCTGTGACATCTGCATAATATCCTTCTAAAATAGAAGTACTATAGTTTCATTCATAACGTGACAGTGGGTCATCAAACCATGGCCTAATCTTTCCACCTATAGGCATCTAATGACTATGAAAAGCATAAATTGACAAACAAACATACCACACGCGCGCACACACCCGCGCGCACGCACACACAGACTTCATTCTGCTGTCAAGTTGAAGCTTCATATTACGTGGACAGATAGTGACATCTCATGGCCAATTGTGGACTCTCGTGTGTCATATCCAAACCTACCAGTAGGCGGCAATGTCACCATTTAGATTATGATTTTATTGTGGCTTCCTCTCTTGACTCAACCCCTTTTGTGTCCTTCCGGATCGCATGTTCGTTCTCTTCCGGTTGTCGTCTGTACGTGTGACAGGTATATACTTTATCCACCCAAATGTACTTCTGAAATCTAAATCAATCTTCCTCTATTTTACATGCTCACTAAGATACAGTGGGTGTCTGTGATAGCACACTTCATAAACTGTATGTCCATCGCAATATTTGCTGCATTTGACCCACCTAAACATAACTAAACATGCTAAACATAACACTCCAAAATGTTAGCGTCCCGTGTAGCGAAACAAGAGCTTCCCAACAGCTAGCGACCAGGCAATAGTTTCACATACTAATGAAAATACATTTCAAATAAGATTATGTGTGCTTTGGTCCGTACGCACCATCTAAAATATATTGTCTCACGGATTATGGCCTGTGAAGGTTTACTGCTATGTTTACGTCTTAGTTATGCTTACTTAGCCGGCTTCCGGCTAACTGGCGCTAGTGTAGCATGTAGACTTGCCTACAAATGTAGCTTTACTGTTGGCAAATAACCGCAATACCAATGCAAACTATATCTAATCCCATATTTTTCCTTTACCAGATTACCAGAGTAGAAATGGCAAAGTCAAAGAACCACACTACCCACAACCAGTGTAAGTATGATGGATGAGCATCAGCTAATGTTCAATCATTCCTGCAAATCCGTTTTCGAGAAATGTAACATTACTATAATATTACTGTAGGGACTTAGTGTGCCTGTCTTGGTCAATACTGAGTTTATAGATAGTTTCTATGTAGTGGTAATTTGTTCTATGGTATCAGTTTATTTCTTCAGGGACTTAGTTTTGCTGTGAGATTTGTATAGTATCCGTATCAAACTCAATATATTGCTTTCACAAGGAAAAATAAACCTGCCGCTGTATCAATAATTGCATCTGTCCCTCTGTACAGCTCGTAAAGCCCACAGGAACGGCATCAAGAAGCCCAGGTCTCAGCGCTATGAGTCTTTGAAGGGGGTATGTACTGTTAAACTACTGCTCTACCTGCAGTTACTATGTATAAGTATGTGAGACGTTTAGATCCACCTTCATAATGTTGGAGGTATTTTGGTGATGACAAGCGTTGCATGGGATGTGAGGCAGTTGACCTTTGCTGAAGTTGCTTAAATTGTCTTTTAAATTTCTTAGCTGGCACACCAATTGATTCATCAAAGTTAGGTGTAAAGGTGTGTCACTGCTCTGCTTTTTTTCAAGCTGCCATCACCTTTTTCATACTGAACTAAATATGACTTGGGGGTGCAGATACAACCTCTTGGCTGCCTGCTTCATCTTTTTGTTTTGGTCACATTAGTGCACGTTGCACATTCAAAGGTTGTGATTGGTCACACATAATGTAAGTACTTGATGTACCACCCTTGGAGTTTCAGCCCTAACACATGGGCTAGACCTCCTTTTTTTTGTGGGCTGACCAGTCACTAGAGTCAAGAGTCAGCTGAAAGTACCATTAAAAAGAAATTGGTAGTTTCTCTGTGGTTAGTGTTTTAGATATGTGCTGAAGTATTGTCTTTTAATAGTTAGTTGCAGCTGGTCATTGAAATAAACTGTTTCGCGTGACCTGCTTTTTTGATTAGGTCAAAATGCAGTTGAGGCTAAACCTTTTCTACAAAGTGCAGTAGTGTGAACACGGCCTATTGAACATGTTTGGATCCATGTAGGAATGTACTTCTCTGATTGGCTGTGTTGATTTTTAGAGATGGTTTGCTTGATACCCTTTGTGAGAAAAGAGACACGTTAAGGGTGATTTCTTGACACTTTGCATCTAGTGAGCAGTGCTTGTTGTCTTATCGCGGTAGAGAAGTGGTTTCTAAATGAACTTGCAAAATGTAAGAATATTTTTCTACTCAGGAAACTGATCAACTTTATTCTTTCTTAGATACATTTTGTTGTGCAGATTGTATTGTTTAAGACTGTTTCGTGGTGCCTTTCTGTCCTGTCCTCTCAAATAGGAGTGCTTGGGTAATTGATTTATTAGCTATCATGATCAAAGTTGAAGTAACTGTTGGCATTTTAGTCTCCCTACCACAGTGATCTTTGTAGTTTAACTGGATTTAAAAACGGCAGGTGGTCCCTAAATTGAGGAATACCCAAACACGGTTATTAAATTACACTTGTAATCTCCATGGCTTCCGTCTGTAGTGTACCCAGTCGGAATGTACTGCCAGGAAATTATTTGTAGAGGTATTTTATATACGGTAAAGACTTCAGGCCTCCAGTGACCACATGTAGGCATGCCCTAATAGATTCTGGTAATTAACCATTTAACCGGGTCAGGATGTGGTGTGCAATGAAGTGATGAACAGTAATTATCTAATGCTTTCAATCCTTTCTATTCCCAAGTGGTGTTTAACTTGCCGTGAGCAACTGAAAATGAGATGCTTTTAATTGTACTTGGACAGGAGCTCGTGCACACACCACATGCAATCACTGCTTATTGTCTCACTCCAGCTCTCAATTATTGTCCCCCATGGGTAGTTATTGACGACATGTTGACTTTTCATTTAGTGAGCCCAGTTGACTCATATTTTTTCAGACACTAGTCTTTCAGGCTAGTGTACGCTCATGGCATTGCAAGATTACCTGACTAATATACTGCCATCTGACTATGGGAGCTACTCTTCAAACTTTTTTAGTTTGTTGGCAAAGACTCATCACGACTCGAAGGAGCACAGATGCGCTGCATCATAGGTGCAATATATTATGGTCATTGTATTTCACAAATGTGCTTTTGGCAGCATTAAATCTTAATTCTTTGAAAACTACATTGGCAAGAATCACCAGCTTCATGCATCAAGCACCCAAAATGAATCCAAAACAAGAATTTAGCAGTTAATTTACCTGGGCGGGCTGCCCAAATATTAACACAGTATGCAGAATACTGCTATTGTTTGGATAGGAATCTATTAGGGGATCACTTTTGTATCCTGCGTCACTGTTTAGCCCCACATATGTATCCATTGCGTCATTACAATGGGAGGTGTTTTAGCACACTTTTCTTGAAACTATACATGCATAGAGTATATATGCATGCATGCACATGCTTGGTTGGTGGTGAACATCAGCTGTGTAAATCAAAGTCTTGAGCTGCTCACTCAGTTTCTCTTGTCTTTACTTGCAGGTGGACCCCAAGTTCCTGAAGAACATGCGCTTCGCCAAGAAGCACAACAAGAAGGGCATGAAGGCCGCACTGAAGGCAGCTAAATAGACTGCCCTCCTGTCACACCCAGTCTGTCAGCGTCCATAGTATTACCACCACCACAATAAAGCAATGCTTTGTTAACAAACATGCTACATCTGTTTCTGTTGCAACTGCTTCAGTCAGTCTGGTTCTAAATGAATAAGTATTTGCTGATCAGTGAAGCATTGTCTGATAGTTATTTGGGTCTGTAGACATAAATACCCAATAATGTGAAATATCTTGGCTTGATGACCACGGGGCATTGTGTAGAGTATCACATTGAATAGGTTTTAATAGGCTGTACTATTTAAGATGAGTCAAAGCACCTTCCTGTACTTTCAATCTAAAAGTTGACTAATCCTAAACAAATGGCTGTTAGGCTATATTGTATGGAGATTACAAGTCACTGAATGCCTCAACAGAGGACCTGCTCTAGATATTTATAGTTGATAGATAATGCTGTAAGCTGGTGTTTTATATAGACCAGTTTTATTGCTCTATGGGGATTGAATGCTGAAAAGTTCATGCAAGGGATTAATGGTCTATTGTGTGCAGAAATCACTGGGAAAGATCAGCCCTTAACCTGTAGTCTCAGATATTGCTAATGTTTCTATTAAGAATACCTTGAATAAGTATTGAACCTTTTCAAGTGTAGACCTATTTCAGAATCCCATGTTTTTGACAGCAGGGTGGGGACAAACCTGTGATACTTTGCAGAAAGGGAGTAAGTAAAAGGTGTAATCACACTACACATGTCCAAATAAAACCTTTTTTACTGGACACATTAAGAGTTGTGTATCAGAACTCCTGAGTCTAGCTGGGTGACTTATTTGGCCTTGGTTGTACATTCCAACAACTTAAAATACAAACCAGTACACTGGCCAAGTGAGGCTTATCAGGCTCGTCAGCATGTTGAAAATAGGTGATCAAAAGCACTATAACATTGAAACTAAATATAACAAAATATTTAACAAAACCACACTGGTAAGCCCTATGTTTCCCTGCTGTGAAAACCAAACCACTAACAAAATGTGGATTGAGGACAGGATGCTTGAACCTGGGTCCTCCTTACTCGGTATGTAACCCTGATCCATCCAGCGTGTGGACATAAGGGTGGTCCTATGATCAAAACCCAGCTCATGCCCCTATATATCTACTTTCATCGGATATTTCCTGTTGTAGCTCTGACCCTGAGGTGACACAAAATAAAAATGTTTTGTTCCCCGTCATGTTAATCTATTAAAAATATCCAGCTGTGGAAAAAATTAAGAGACCACTCCACATTGTTCTTAAATCAGCATCTCTACATGTATGGCAGCCACCCCATTCCAGTGTCTGTTGAATTCCAACACAGGCACAACTCTTTCTATAATGAGGTACTGATTAGGGGATGACCTGAACCAAATCTTATTTCATGAGGAAAAGTATAAAAACCACTGCTGCAGTCATCACTATCCTCTTGCAATAGGACCAGCTGGATGGCAAAAACAAAACCTCAAAAGTAATTGGAATCAAAAAAGAACTAGTGACCATGCCAAAAGAGTTGAAAAGTTTTGAGTGAGGAAAAGAATGGTTCAATTCTGCCTTTACTGGCAGAGGGATACAGTTTGCTTACATCCTTAAAATTTCAAAGACAGTGTTTCATAAGAACAAGGTCAAGCAGCAGACATTGGGGACAACAAAGCTACAGGGCGGCAGAAGGCGAAAACAACTCCGCTGACCGGGATGACCGCCAACTCATTCGAATGTCACTCAACAACCGTAGGATGACATCAAGTGACCTACAAAAAGAATGGCAAACGGCAGCTGGGGTGAAATGCACAGCGAGGACAGTTCAAAACAGGCTCCTAGGGGCAGGGCTGAAGTCGAGGTCTGCAAAGGCCATAAGGATTGGACCGTAGAGGACTGGAGTAAGGTCATCTTCTCTGATGAGTCCAATTTTCAGCTTTGCCCAACACCTGGTCGACCAATGGAAAGGCCTACAAGCCACAGTGTCTCAAGGATCGGTGATGATCTGGGGGTGCTTCAGCAAGGCTGGAATCGGGAAGATTTGTCTGTGTGTGTGAAGGATGCATGAATCAAGTCACATATAAGGTTGTCCTGGAAGAAAACTTGACAATGTTCCCCAACTCAGAGGACAATGCTCCATGCCACACAGCCAGGTCACTCAAGGTGTGGATGGAGGACCACCAGATCGAGACCCTGTCGTGGCCAGCCCAATCTCCAGACCTGAACCCCATTGAAAACCTCTGGAATGTGATGGATGGTCACAAGCCATCAAACAAAGCCGACCTGCTTGAATTTCTGCGCCAGGAGTGGCATAAAGTCACCCAGCAGCAATGTGAAAGACGCATAAAAACTGTGATTGAAAATCAGGGTTATTCCACCAAATATTGATTTCCAAACTCTTCCTAAGTTAAAACATTAGTATTGTGTTGTTTAAAAATGAATATGAACTTGTTTTCTTTGCATTATTTGAGGTCTGAAAACACTGAATCTTTTTTTTGGGTTATTTTGACCAGTTGTCATTTTCTGCAAATAAATGCTCTAAATGACAATACTTTTATTTGGAATTTGGGAGAAATGTTGTCAGTAGTTTATAGAATAAAACAAAAATGTTCATTTCACTCAAACACATACCTATAAATAGTAAAACCAACTTAAAGGTGCTGATGTGTGTACAGGGACAGTATGACGAGGAATGCAATAAAAGCTGGACTGATATGTATATTCAGCTTCTGATGGTCAAAAACGGCTTTGAAAATACTTTTATTATTTATCATTATTTAAAGATTACAGATACAATGGTATAAAAGCATTAAAAATGCAATGTCCAAATCTTCTCAACACGCAGACATTTGCAGTTTATTCTACTCCCCTCAGGAACTCCAAAAACTCTGTGGGATTGAGAAAAAAACCAACACATTCAGCATTTATTAAAAAGTTAATTGTGTCAAAAGTAGTAATAATTGCATGCATAACATAGAGCGTATGGGGCCTATTCAGTTCTAGTCATGCATGTGTCAAGGGACATTTTGATCTCCCACAAGGGAAAACGAAACACTGCCAAAGAGACTTCTTCTGCGGTCAAGGCAGACATCTAGTTCTTCTCACCATCATAATCAATCTTGCCATCGCCATTCTTGTCTCCATCCTCCATCAGCTCGTCGATGTCATCCTTGGTTATTCTCTCCCCGGTGGAGTCCAGCATGCTCTTCAGTTCCTCCAAGTCGATGTAGCCGTCTTTGTTCCTTGTGGATCAAAATCACAGCCGTGTTTAAAAGTCGTGGATCGGATCGGATGGATGCTTCAGTTAATAATGGATCAGATATCTGCTCTACGTTCATTCACTTTGTGCTCTGATCTCACTCACAGCCATTCCTTCACAAATGTGACTCCCTGTACAGACATGCACCAACTTTCTTAGAAGGAAAGTATCAGGTAGGCCCTCCCCGGTGCAACTTACTTGTCAAACATCCTGAAGAGGTCGGCCAGTTCCTCTTCTGACTTTCCCTTGGTGTCGTCTTTCATACACCTCACCATCATCACCAGGAACTCATTAAAGTCCACTGTACCGCTACCTATTTAGCAACACACACATAATCCCATATTGTAGTGAAGTTTCTATTGAACAGACATACAGTTATTGCCACTGTCGCCCATTCCTCACCGTCTTCGTCCACCTCCTTGATCATCTCCTGCAGCTCAAGCGGTGTGGGTTTCTGTCCCAGCATCCTCATCACCTTCCCCAGCTCCTTGGTGCTTATACAGCCGTCCTCTGCATCCTGGACAAAGATGTCAAACGCTGCCCGGAACTCTGCAGGGAAGGAAAGGTGTAGAGGTGAGGGATGCAGAGGACAAGACAAGACAGGAAGAGGAGATGGTGAGGAGAGGAAGAGGTGGAAAGATGGGAAGGGGTATAGAGAGGACACTCCAAAGTAAAAGCATTTTTTTCCCCCCAGCCTATAGTAACCAAGTTGAGTTCACCCTGAGAGTTGGGTTCATTGAAAAAAGGTCAACTTTGAGTCTTGTGTAATTAAGAAATCAGGAAATACAGAAAATCACTGCACAGTACAAGGGGAATAATAAATAAATACATACAAACATAAATACACAATAAAAAATAAAATGCATCTCGGAAACACAGGAAATTGATGGGAGGCATCAATAAAGTTGATGCCGCTGTAATAGAATTAGGTTACCGTTTTTCTGTTCCTCTGTGAGTTGTTCCACCTGAAGAGACAAACAAAATGCTAAGCACAGTTTCAAATGCTCAATCCACGGCAGTTTCCCTTACAAAACAGAAAAGTCCACTGTATCCCATGTACGTGGTCAGACAGAATTCTGTGTACTTACATAATACTTATTTTAGGCCCACGCAGCTGTTATCATTCAATATTATCATCAAGAATTCACAGGACCTTGAAATCGATCCTTCTCAACTAAGCTGAAGTCACAGTAGTGCTCACCAAAACCATATAGAGAAAAGCCAGCTTTTGAATGAGAGTAAGCGTGGTGGTCAATAAACAATGCCCGTTAATCTGATGAAAGCTGCATGTAATGACAGCATAGGGGACAGCTGCATGGAATGAGGTACCTGGTCATTCCTGGCTTTTATGAGTACTGTGTTGGCATGCAATATATCAAAATAGCACAGACATCCCATCTCATCCTTTGGCCTCAGGATGTGCTTTTACAGCAGTAGACATTTTTACACCTAAAGGTTTTGCTCAAATGGTTCCACACTTTCTATTGGTTCAATATTCTACTGGCAGATGAAGATGTCAGTGAAAAAACCTAAATTTAAAAACATGAATGTCTGCTAACTGGGCAGACCGTACTAATTTGTATCAACAAGAATAAGCAACTGTGATTTCCTGAAAGCCAAACAAAGAAAATCATGCAGTGGCAATGAACAAGAGTTATACAGTACTGTGCAAAAGTCTAGATAGCATAGATGGTTTCAAAAATAATTAAATGAAAGGTTTCTAAATATCAAAACATTTACTATAAAGAGCAGTAATGGAAAACACTAATGCAGAAAACAAAAAAGTAAACATCTAAGACTAATTTATATAAACAAATGTAGGGTGCCTAAAACAGTACAAAAACAGTGCACAGTGCTGTTGTTGTGATGAGTGAACAGTGCCCATTAATCTAGGCATTAACTACATATTTTACGTAATCTAATAAAAAAACAACTTTGGGGATCATTTTGTAACACTACGCAAAATGGATATGCAAGACAATGATTTTACCATAACTAAGAGAAAATACAAGCTCTGTAAACTTACTGCAGCTTTGTAGATGTCATCCATTGTAGAAGTTTGAGAAGTGACAATTATCAGGCTCTCTACTCCTCAGTCCTCCACACACTCCTAGAGAGCAGGATGTGATAGGCTGCTGGGTTCTTCATCCTCATGTCATTCATCCTGTCCCTCCCAATTTGAATCCTTGTGTGAGTGTGGGGTGAGCGAGTGAGTGAGTGAGTGTGTGGTGAGTGAGAGTGAGTGTGTATGTTGTAGAAATATATTCCAAGAGCAGAATAAAGTTACTTAAAGTTGCAAAAACACCAATAAAGGCATAATTTCTCTCCCATACCTGTATCATATGGAAACACCAAAACCATATTTATGAAAGAAAATTAAAGAATGGTATGGTATGTCCCCCTAATTGCTCCTAAGCAGTTCAAAAAACCCACCAATGGCCAGCCACAGGAGCTTTGATTTTGGTTTTTATGGAAGCTATCTTTTCCAATTTCTATCAGAGATAATCTGATAGTCTGACAAGTATCTGATAGCCAACCCAATATGGATGCACTATTTATTTATTTTATCCATGCATCCATTTTCCATTTTATTTTATCCAAAAAGCATTAAAAACCTCCCTATTCGAAAAAATAGATAAATAGTCATTCTCAGGCAAGTTCTTGTATAATATATAACTCGCAACATATGTGCTATGTAATATAAAAGTATCTAATGTGTGTGTCTATTGAAATGGCATTTTATGCTTGTTCTAATAAAAAGAAAAGGAAATAACCACCAATAAAAGACAAAAAAACATTATGTAACCGTGTGAAACGCAACTTGTGTTTCCGATTCCACTTCCGCTCATGCTTTCTCGCGCTTGCATCATTTCCGGCTTCATCCCCCTCTGTTGGAAGCCGGGGACAGACAACATGTGAGTATCACCATAAACAGAAATATTAGAACATAAAGGTTTAATTACAGTGATATTCTGCAATGGATACATTGGTGTATGTCCGTATGTGAACCCCGCCTTTCACAAACTTACCAAGCCGTTATGTTACAAAGTTACTGACACCTTTAGCTTCACAGCAGACCGGCTAGCACAGCCTGCTAGCTAACAACAAGTAAACGTCATCCCAGTGAACTAATGTGACTTATTGGACATACTTTGGACTAAGTTTCTTGCTTCTTTGCAGTGGATAGATAATGTTAGAAAGCCTGGACTGTTGTGCATAAAATGTTGAACACATTTATACATTCACAATCAAATTTGATCCGACCATACAATTTTGACAGGCAATGTTGGGTTCCAAGAGGATGTGTGGAGGATAGAAGAAAAGCACAGAAACGGACACAGTTATATGAAACTTTGCTATGCATTGACCGTTACATGTACTTAACAAATGTAACTTTGTAACTTTAATTTGGCCAAATTGACCTTATTAAACCCGTATTAACCCACTGGATGTGGTTTAATAAATATATGCTTTAATGAAGCTGGTGAAGTTCGACATCTTCCTGATTGGTTGGTTGGTTGGTTGATTGGCTTTGTTTCAGACAGGTAAGAACAAATTCATAGTAGTAAATAAGTACATGATGGTAAGGTGTTTCCTTAGCTGATGACGTTGATAGGGTGATAATATCCTACTCGATGTAGAGAGAAAGATTTGCCCTGTAATCTTTGTGACGTATATTTTTTCCCCCTTTCCTCCTGCTCCACTTGGATCTGTTCTGGGTAGACGCCATGGTTGAGCCAGTTCCTGAGTCCGTCAACTTTCCCTCTGAGGAGGAGAAGATTTTAGACTTCTGGAACAATAAGGACTGCTTCCAGGAATGCCTCAAACAGTCCAGGAATCGGCCCAAGTAAGTCCAACTGATACTGAAGACTAAGAATGTAGATGGTGATTGTAATAGCTAACATTATTTATACTGTCATGATAGAAAAAATAGACCCAAAATAGACCTTAGAATTGTCAGATAAGATTCAAAAGCTGTTCACTAACTATGTATTGAGACGGTTGTAATTTCTTTGCCATTATGTTTTGGGATAAAATATTAATAAGGAATAGGAAAAGCATATCAACAGGTTAGTTGTGAAGAAATTACCTTGTTTTGTGATAAATTGTTGTGAATGGTTTATAATAGCTGTTAAACAATAACATGCTGATCTTGAGTCAGTCCTGCTGGTTATAGATACTCATTGCTGAATGTCATCCAAACGAGTGCGCTGCCAGGACAGATGTTCCATTTCCTGGCTAACCAGTAGTTCCTTTGGCACAGCTTGATACACACATTTGTGGATTGGATGATTTTAGGGCATATCACTGTCACCATTTAAATAGTGAAATAAGAATATGTGTGGTAGCGAACAATGGATCATTAAATTACATTTTCCATAAGGTATTAGCATAGTCATGTTGTATCAAAAGTCACTCTGCAAATATTTTATAGTTGCTCTTTTATCTTTTATAGTATCTTTTGTAGTTTTATAGTAGAATAGTAGAACACAAAATGGTCCACTCTATCCCCTCATATCCTACTCTTCTATGCTTAACCTACCTAATCACTGACCACCTAGATATACAGCCTTGCAAAAGTATTCAAAACATGAGGATGGCATGATTTGTTTTAGAAGTAATATGTGCAAGACTGGTTCAGCTGTCTTGTTAGATACTTAAAGCACCCTTATATAATAAACACCCTTCTATAACCCCAATTATAATGTATTTCTGGCCAAGTTCGCTTAAAAACAATTTTTACTTCCCATTTCCCTTCCAGGTACACCTTCTATGATGGTCCTCCCTTCGCCACAGGTCTACCCCACTATGGGCACATCCTAGCTGGCACCATCAAGGATATTGTTACCCGCTTTGCCCACCAGAGCGGCTTCCATGTGGACCGGCGCTTCGGCTGGGACTGTCATGGACTGCCTGTGGTAAGAACGTGTTAAAGTTTTCTTTTCATGGAATATTGCTCCTTTTTATTTGAGTTTAATGTTATTACAAGATTCTCTGTGTAAATGTACAGGGCATTCATTGGAACTCATATGTGTTTGGTCTTTACAGCAAAAGTGGAAACTTTTGATTAGTATATCATCCATACTCATTTTCATTGCCCCTATTTTAACACTAGTTGGATGCTCTTGGTTCATGTTTGTGTCTCATCTCATTTGTGTTCCTTTAGGAGTATGAAATTGATAAGAGTCTGGGGATCAAAGGACCTGAAGATGTGGCCAAGATGGGCATTGCTGAGTACAACAAACAGTGCAGAAATATTGTCATGAGATACGCCAACGAGTGGGAGGTGAGCAAAAAGGAGTTTTGATTCCGTGGTGTGTGTGTGTGTGGGGGGGGGTGGGTGTGTGTGTGTGTGTGTGTGTGTGTGTGTGTGTGTGTGTGTGTGTGTGTGTGTGTGTGTGTGTGTGTGTGTGTGTGTGTGTGTGTGTGTGTGTGTGTGTGTGTGTGTGTGTGTGTGTGTGTGTGACCAAGTAACCAAAACATTTCTGACATATACCAGCACATTGAAACTGCACTCCATAGCCTCTAACATAACGAGGGTATGCGCTATAGACACTATAAGATTTTTTTTTACCTGGGGACAGGGGTGTCTAAGATCTTTGGCATTTCTGAGTTGTGATATGTAGAAATGCTCTACAGAATTTTGTTATGATTTCTTTCCCCCCCCTTAGACTTCAGTGAGGAGGATGGGCAGGTGGATTGACTTCAACAATGACTACAAGACTCTCTACCCCTGGTTCATGGAGACTGTCTGGTATGGATCACACAACCTTTGCTGTGTTTTTTATGGTCAAGGTGGTTTCAGTTTTAAGCCCCCAGACTGTACTTCCCACAGTTATTTTTTGCTGCTAATGTGCTTAATGAACCTTGTATCAGGTGGCATTGGGGACTCTTTGGGGCCTTGTTGATTGCATATCATAAGATATATTAAGATAAGTGGCTATCTTACCAAAAACATTTTGGCTTCAAAAACAATATGTTCCATTTAAATACAAGAAAAGCACTGTTGCAGTTTCTCAGGGGCTGTTTCATCATTTAAAACTGAGTTGATTTTTCATCATTTGTCATCATTTCTACTGACAGAAAGTATCTAGCCAGGACCAGGCTTAATCCACGTCTGGGAAACCGGCCACTGGTGTGCCAATTAGGGCCAATCCCTACCAATCCCTACCCCTTGGCCCTCGCAACCGAGGGCCAAGGGGTAGGGCTAGAAAATATCTCCCTAAGTATTGGGACAACCCTTAGACGCTGATACGTCATCGATGACGTTTACATAAGCAGACGAGTTTGTTATCGGAGATTACTATGGCAATAATGGTATTATCACAGTGACATTTGCCGTTCATCTGATGGAGATAGAAAAGCATGGACACTCGCGATCCGTTCACAATTTATACTTTTCACGCTACCAATCGATCAAGCAAGTCATCAAATAAAAAAGCCCACTGCTTCATTACCAGTCCACTTCATGACAGAATAGCGTTAGCGGTGCTCTGTAGTCTAGCAAGCCGCTCCTAACGTTACCCTGCCAGTCTGCACTGATATTAGAGGAGCCGTAACAAGTGCAGCAACTTCGCTGCTGGACTTTAGTTATATTTCGTCATATGCCATCAAAGGGGACATGCGACATGTAAATATGTCAAAATGCGGGACTGTCATGCACAAATCAGCCTAAAAACAATGTTGTAACGTAACTAACTAACGAAGTAGAGACATCGGCATATTAGCGATTTTTTGTTATGCTTGTTATAAAGAAAAGGTCTATAATACATTGAAACGACATTAAACTAAGATAATACCACGGTTAGAATATTTTTAAAATCTTTATTAACGAAGAAAATACTACATTTGTGATCACTTTGGATGGTAGTGTAGCGGTCCCCATGATCTTCCAGTTGATTCGCAGGGCATTCTGGGAGATTTCTCCTAGCCCTTGGTTTGAAGTGTGCCTCTGAAAAATCTCCGTTTGGAGGGTCATGTAGCCCTCGCACTTGGCCCTACCCCTCGATCACAAGAGAATTGGGACACCCCTTCACATGAACGCGCAAAACGGAGGGGAAGGGCCAAGGGGTGAATTGGGATTCACTCTTACTGTCTCTCCCCACCTCCTGTTCTGTTAAAATTGTTTTTTTGTGTCTTTTATTTCAATTAGGTGGGTGTTCAAGCAGCTGTATGACAAGGGTCTGGTGTACAGGGGTGTCAAAGTCATGCCTTTCTCCACTGCCTGCAACACGCCCCTCTCCAACTTTGAGTCCCACCAGAACTATAAGGTTGGCACACAACACAACCCTTTCTAAAAGAGAGAGGTAACAGATCAGAGGGTTTTCATGTATAAAGAATATCAGAGAAACTATCAGATCTGAAGTAAGTCTGAAGTCAGCATCATTGTCAGGCTCTTATGCTGTATTTTCTCATCTCAACCACCTCTGCTTTCACTCAAGGATCAAGGAAAACAACAAGGATGCTAGCAGAGAGCAGGCAGCCTACCTTTAATAACAAAGACAAGATAAAACAAACACATCAATTTACTGTCATGTAGACTACTGAAGTAACCTAATATGTATCTTCCCTTTTTGTCTCCACAGGATGTTCAGGACCCATCGGTGATCGTCAACTTCCCATTGGTGGAGGATGAGGGTGTGGCTCTGATCGCCTGGACAACCACACCCTGGACACTGCCTAGCAACCTGGCCCTCTGTGTCAATGCTGAGTTCCAGTACGTCAAGATCAAAGGTGAGAGACGTGGCTCGACATTGGAGGAAAAGAAGGAAATATCCGCTGACTGTTTTTCTGCCCACAAAAGTGTCTTATGTTCACAATCAATTCACATCATGATCAAAGGGACGTGGGTTTTAGAGAAGCATAGATGGTGAAGTCAGCAGAGAGCTAGGTTTTCATGTGGGAATAGGGATTTGATGAGCATTAAATATAATGCTGTTTTACAACACGTGAGAGTCCAATGAGAGGAACAAAGAGAGGAACTTAATTCAAGGAAGAATACTGTGGTGTATTTTGTGTACTGACAAGGGTAAATGAAGACTGACAATGATTAACTGAACATTATTTAAAGGTTAATCCCTACATGTTATGATAAGGCATATTATAAAATATATACAATATTTTGTATGATGTTTTGGGTTCTTGAACATTTTAAATTTTCATTTGCTTGATCAGAAAAAAGACTGTTCCTTAGTTTGATAGGGTTAATAGGTAGTGCAAATGCTGCTTTTTGCCAGAATACTTCTTAAGAAAGAGGCAGCATGGCATTTCCCAATGTTCTTGCTGCTTGGAAACAAATTGCTGTGCTACAATGGGGTAGGAGTTAAAACCTGTGCAATTTGACATTTTGACTGTTCATCAAGACATACACCTCAGTACCCAAACCATTATCACCCAGAGACTTGGATTCGGTCCTTGCTGCATACTCTGTTGTTTTCAGTACAACATTGCTATATAACCTTGCCAGTTGCCTGTTATGTGCTAACGCAGTGGTGTCCAATCATGTGCCATGGAGGGCCGAGAGTATGCAGGTTTTCACTCCAACCAAAGACCACAGCAGGTGATTTCCCTGATTAACACACCTTCAACCAGAGAGGAGGGACTAATCAGGGAAATCACCTGCTGTGGTCTTTGGTTGGAGTGAAAACCTGCATACTCTCAGCCCTCCATGGCACATGATTGGACACCACTGTGCTAACTGATTGCTATCACAGCACCAATGTTGTTGCAACAGTTGCTAAGACTAATAGCAACGCGAGCACAGAGTTGACTTTTGGTGAACAACGTTGCTTAAAACGTCAAACCAAAGTCCAAGTGTTCTCACCGAAAAAACATGTCCCTTGTGGGCTTAGTGCACTGGACCTCAATATCAGCTGATGGTTGTTTTTTATTCAAAAACAACAAGCAAGAGCAAATTGGCACAAAGGAAGAATGCTGCCATGGCAAGTTACACCCTGAGGAAGGGATTCCTGAGACATAAGGTGTGGGTCAAAGCATTAGCTGATGAAGTATGACTTTTACATTTTTTTGCTATGACTAAGAGTCCCTTGGAGCTTTATTCAGCCAACTTTTTCCATTCCTAAATGACCTTTTTCTGTTAAAAGCAATAGAACAATGCTTTCAAAATACAACATCTATGTCGTATCTCACTCTCAGAGTTGTGGACCTTGTTGGAAATGCTCCACCAGATGCAGCACATTTCTAAAGCAACGTAAAAGCTGTACCTTCTCTCCTGTTTGGTTACATACAGGAGTACAGTACAGTAGCAAACCACCACATTTTTGAGCTGTTACCATATTATGTGATGTTGAGCTCATACTGTAGCTTGAACGGATACAGTGCGTGTAGGACGACACTAGTGTGTGCACATGTGTGAACAGCGTGTGTGTGTGTGTGTGTGTGTGCACATGTACGTACGTGTCCGTGTGTGGTGAGAATCGTGGGTGAACCTGAAATCGGGTCACTTAAAAAAGCCTTGTCCTTGTTCAAATATAAAAATACTCCAGAGAGGTAGCTAGTGTGTTTTTTTGTTCTCCTCCTGTAGTTTTTGGTTCCCTGGGAGAGAAACTGGTGGGTTTTTAAAAAGGATGACCTAGATTCTTGCCAGCCTGTCATAGCCTGGCTGATCCTGCAGGGGGCAATGTTGAAGCACAGTCCGAGCAACTACCCTAACTGCACTGCCTGTGCCGTGCTGCATGGGAGACCGCCTTGGCATACCAATGAATGTGTTTTTTTGTATCAGCTCCCTCGCTCTCTTTATCTCTCACTCACACTTTATCCTATTTTTTCCCTATTTTCTTATCACTCATTTTGCCTCCACATCCACCTGTTTTTGTCCTTTTTAGTTCTCTCTCTCTCTTTCTCTCCCTCTGTCTCTTTCCATCGCTACCTTTGTCGCTCTTCGAGTTGAGGGCTGCCAACAGCAGCAGGTCTGAGCTGTGCAATCATTTATCACACCGCTGAGGAGAGGAGACATCTTTTATTGATGCTGCCCCCCCCTTCCCTCTCTTTCTGTATCTCTCCCTCTCAGTCCTTGTGGTTTTCTGCCCCGCTATTCATAACTGTTGTTGCCAATGTTCTCAACCACTCCTCTTTTTTTTCTCCTTCACTTGAACTCTCTCCATATGATCTGTTTTCAAGTGGCGTTAAAACATTTTGAACTTTTGAGGGGTACGGTACAGAACATCAGCGCATTTGCATGACGAGTGGTTGTAGCTGCATGATCAGGTCCTTCCGTGACGTTATGGCTTGGTTATTGGGGACTTACATTTGACAAATCTGTTTAACAGACTTGGGAATAGAATAGGTGTAAGCTATGTGGATTGGAAGCATATATAATGAGTTGCTTGTGTTATGGCCATGACGTTCTCCCAAACAGGATTTCAGGTTATGCCAGTTCTCGGCTACACCAGTTTCCAGCTTTGCCACAGAAACCACAGGAGTGTGATGAACACTTATTTTCTATTTACTTTCACACTGTGCCATTAATGTTAGAGGTGTATTATGCTGTTTATCGCCTTGTCTCTCCATCGGTGCCAACGTCATGATGAGCACTGTAACTTTCCCTTTATGCTATCCTGTAAATGTTATAGGCTTTTCATGCTGTTTACTATCCTCTTTCTCTCTCTCTCTTTATTGCCCCCCACAACCCATGTCTGGGTCTGTATCTCTCTGTCATGCCACAAAGCAGACTTACCCTATGACAAGCTCTTTTAACTTTGCCTTCACATCACCGTTTAAACTGAAACTAGATATAAATACTAGATAATACAAGTGCGATTGTGAAGACTCTTGGTCTAATGGTAGGACTAGATTTATTCCAGAGGCCTGACATGAAAGGAACCTCTGTTCAACGTTAATCCACATATGCAGTCAGTTATTTTACTCTACCTCTTTTTGACTTTCAGACAACGCTACAGGGAAGATCTACATCATGATGGAGGCCAGGGTGGGAGCTCTGTTTAAGTCGGAGAGCGAGTACACTCTCCTGGACAAGTGAGTACTTAGCCACCAAAGAGTGAAAGGGATAAACACTGTAGATGTAGATACTTGAGGTCGTGGGTACCCAGTGCACAACAGGACCAGGAATAGTTATCCACTCATTGATGAAAGTATTTTAAGATGCAGCTGAAAGTTCAGTCCTGTTTTATTACCATCATTTCTTCAGAGCAAAAATAAATGCATTGAAGCAATGTTGTGTTAAATGTTTAGGTCGGAACATTGTTGGAATAAATGTTTATGTTGGCATGAATGTTGAAATAAACAGAGCTCATAGAGTTGACGCGCCAAAAGGGAATATTCAACTACAATTGGTTGTTTTTTAATGAAAGTTTGTTAACCGTGTCCATGAAAATGAGGTGTACTTAAATCTACTAAATGATGAACTGTTCAAATCAAAAAAGATGTTTGGCTGAGTGATGGAGTATGACCTTATACCCTGTGCTTTAATTCGAACTTGACGCTCAAACTCGGTAGTAAAGTTTCATACCCAGACAGAACAATCATTCAGTGATCGACTGAGAAACTCTTACTTTTTTCCTCTCGAGCTGTAGCTGGTGTTCCAGAGTTAAGAGGCAAGGCTAGAGACGGTGACAGGAGAATTAGCAGAGGTATATTTTTCTTCCAGCTGAGTGTTGTTCTATGCAGTGGAAAGTAAATCAAATTCCCCATTTCCCAGTTCAGTGGATGGTGCCGGAGCGAAGGGAAAGTGCAGAACAGAGTGGGGGAAAGAATGAGGTGCGATATATCTAACTCCCAGGAGTAAAGGCAACATCTCAGTAAATGAGGGCTGCACTGAAAGCAGGTGGAGCACATTTCCAGGCATTATTCACACCCACTCAGCCTCTTTTATAGGGCAAATTACATCGCAATAAATAAATGTCAATAAATAAGCCATCACACATTGAAGTGTTTCTGTCCTAATATGAGCTGCTCGTGAAAACATGGTGTCATATCCCTACAGTAGAGTTTTGGCGTCGTGTAGAATCCATGCCAAGGTGCAACCCACCATCCTATTAACACACTTTTGAGCCTTTCCTTTTTTTGGTGTTTCACCTGTATCTTGGCACACACGCTGGCTTTCTACAGCGTTGCCAATCGAAAAGTAGGAAGAATAATGGAAATTGGAACAATGATTTCAAGTGTTTCTTTCTGTCTTTTAGATTCCCTGGCAAGGTGCTAAAAGGGAAGAAATACAAGCCTCTTTTCCAGTACTTTGCCAAGGTTTGTAGACTTGCTGTTCTTGTCGCTGGGCTGTTGCACATTTTATGTACTGTTTGCCACAGACTGAAGTCAGACCTACATCTCACCTTAATGACCTGTCTGACCACAACCTGGCATCTCTCTCTCTCTCACTATTAATCTCCAGTGTGGGGAGACAGGAGCGTTCCAGGTGGTGCTGGATAACTACGTCAGGGAGGAGGAGGGCACAGGAGTGGTCCACCAGGCACCTTACTTTGGAGCTGTGAGTGTGGCCTTTCAATCTTACACATCTTTTTTTGCCTTTCTCACTGCAGACAGAGGGGACCTTGACATGTAGTCTGTAGCATCATGATTCCCAGTGTGGTATGACAATATGAAAACTGTCCAACAGAAGCAGTCTTAATAACACCTACTAACAAACTAACCAGATATATATTTTTTACTTATACAATATCCCAAACTGTAACAAATCAGTTAACGATATAAATGATATGATCCAACTAACATGTATTGTAAGAGTTTGGTTTTGCTTATGCTTATGGTAGTGTAGCCTGAAAAATATATTTATTGAATGGTATGTATTAGGGGTGGGCGATAATCGTGTTTATAATCGTAATCAGGATTTAATTATGTAATCGTGGCAAATTTTCAAAATCGTTCATTTCGATTGTTATTTAGGCTACAAGAACGAGGAACGTCTAGAAGCGCCAGTTAGCAAAGCAACCAGTGTGTGTGTGTGTGCGCGCGCATCAGACGTAACTTTCACTTTCCCGTGAATGAATGGGCCAAATACTTTCCCCAATACTGCGTTCATGAACTGTCCCCTTAAAAAATACTACGTGGTATTCAGTCCCTCCGCCCCGTCCAGTAACGCCGTGTTCAGACAGGTTTGGACCGTTCGTTTTTTGCGAGCCGCAAGTGAATGTGTCAAGCCGGGCAGGAAGTCAGACACAGGAGCGGCATAGAGCATCCGGTCAATTTCAAAATAAAATAAATTTCAAAATAAAACAAATCAAATAATCGTTCATTAATTGTAATCGAGGTAAAAGTTTGAAATAATCACGATATTGATTTTTAGTCATATCGCCCACCCCTAGTATATATCTAATCCTAGAGTCTGGAGGCCAATGCCACAGTGCTATCAGAGCTATTTGATCATTGCTAATAGTCTAGATGCCCTTGTCAAGGGTAGATGGATGCCCCTGTGGCTGTGTGTAACTGTTGGAAGTACTGAAACCAATGCATTTCGCTATGATGAGGATACAAATATTTATGTTTTATGACGAGTTGTGAACTGACCCTGTGTGGCATCTGTCTAGGATGTTGACAGGGTGTTTGAATATAAAACGCATGCCCTTTTACATCTTAACAGTACGTTGAACTTTCATGCTTAGCTGTCACATACCATTAGTTCTTGTTTCAACACTGCAAAAAATATCCAACTGAACATGTCATTTAGTATTGAGTCTTTTAAAAATATTGTTTTCCTCAGGAGAAGTCAAAAAGTCTGCCAATGCGGTTAGATAATTGAATTTGTTTCCAATGCAGTTTCATCTGTTTAGAGTGAAATTATCTCACCCTATTGGAATTTTTTCACTTGCTTTAATAAAAACAATATTTTACGACTCGTTATAAATTACTTAATATATTTTTTTGCATTGACGAGGTCAACCAACTAGAGAGTAAAAAATGTCTTCAAAATGAAGTAGCACAAACTTTAAAATGTATATTTTCTCTGTAGGATGATTACAGGGTGTGTATGGACTACAACATCATCCAGAGGGACCAAGCTCCTATCTGCCCCGTGGACGCCTCAGGCTGCTTCACTCCAGAGGTCACTGACTTTGTGGGACAGTACGTCAAGGTGAGTGACACATCAGACATTTACATGGCCATTAGGTTTGCAGACATTGTAACCCTGGAAACCTCAATGATAGCTAGCTGGCCTAATCCAGCATTGGACTTTCCGCACTGTAGGCTCCACTGCAAGATAACAGACCTCTTCACCCACTCTCATGTTGCTCTCTATTTCCCCAGTTTGTTTCTAGAAGATGCCTTCCATCCTCATGTATTTTTTGTCTCCCTTCCCCTTTAAACATTGGCTCTGTATTGGGCTGTTTGTGTTAGTTGCTTTTGTCTTTTGGGTATCTTGTAATTGTGAGAGTGTCAAATATTTGTCATGTTTTGTACTGTTGTACTGGAAACCCTGCTGCCAAAGCACATCGCTAATGTTTACCAATGCAATGGATGTCCTCTCTCTCCCTCACACACCCAACTTCACAGCCACCCTAAGTGACGGGTGAGTGAAAAATAGCGGTCATACATGATCCGATCACTATTTCGCATCCTGATGTGAAAGCCAGGGAGTGGACTTGACCCGCCTGGCCACTAACAATACAACGTTAGCTAATAAAGAGCGTGGTGGCGCAGTTCTCTGGAAGTCTGTCATAATCCGCTTTTAAAATATGTGAAAACCAAGCGTGAGTTTCAAGGCTGTCTGAGACATTCTTTATGGCCCTAATAAAAACCCCGGAGGTGATGTGCGAGAGCGTCAGTCACAAGGTGGGCTAAGCAAAGCGAGCAGAGGGACGAAGAGGCCACCCTAAAGCACTGGAACTATTCTCTAAACGGAAACAACAAACCCAGTATTTACCACAAACTCGACATTGAGTACACAAGAAACGAAACATGAGAGCAGCATCTTATACCCAGAAGAGCCTGCAGGTTAGGGGCTCCAGCAGCAGGGTGAGGGTTCAGAGTCCGTCCCCATCCCGATGCCGCGGATCCTCATACGACAACCGTGGACGGGCCGGTTTCCAGGGCACTGCGATTGAGCTCGGCACAGAGATTCACCAGCACCATGCCAACGAGAAGGAGGAGATGCAGGAGCTCAATGTTAGGTTCGCAGGATACATCGAGAAGGTCCAGGCACTAGAGCAGAGAAATGCTGCCCTACAAGCTGAGCTGGCTGCCCTGCAGAGCCGCTACAAGGGAGGGCCCACAGGCATCGGAGAAGAGTATGAGCTCAAGTTCAAAGAGGTGCGGGAGCTGATTGAGGCCCTGACCAAGGAGAAAGGAGATGCTGATATCGAGCGGGGCTATATTGATGAGGAGGTCGAAGTGTGGAGACTCAAGCTGGAGGAAGAGCTGGCACTCAAAGAAGAGGCAGAGATGATCCTTAGGGAGTTTCGCCAGGATGTTGACAACGCCACACTGCAGAAGGCCGAGCTGGAGAAGCGTGTAGAGCAGCTGGTGGCCGAGATAGAGTTCCTCAAGAAGCTGCACGATGAAGAGGTGGCTGACATCATGAAGCAGATTGAGGACTCCAAGGTTACCGCTGAGCTGGATGGTGACAGGCCTGATCTGGCTGCCTATCTGCGCAACATGCGTGCAGAGATAGAGTCTGTTGCTGCCCGCAATGTGCAGGAAGCCGAGAAGTGGTACAAGAGCAAGTTTGACACCCTCAAAGTGCATGCCAGCAAGCACGAGGACCAGATGAAGACCATGAAGGACGAGATCACCACGTTCCACAGCCAGGTGACAGACCTGCAGAACCAGATCGATGGGATGAGGGCTCGCAACGCAGCCTTGGAGCAACAGCTGGAGGACATGGAGTTTGCCCACATGGACAAGGTGGGTAGCCTAGAGAGCGTCATCGCCCAGTTGGAGGCCCAGCTCTGTGAAACCAAACTGGAGATGACCAAGTATCTGCAGGACTACCAGGAACTGCTGCACATTAAGCTGAAGCTGGATGCAGAGATTGCCACCTACAGGAAGCTGCTGGAGGGGGAAGAGCAGAGGCTTGGAATCACCGCAGAAGCACCAGCAGTTGTCTAAATATTCCAGATTCAAAACATTCACAGAGAAGACCACCAGTCCTTCATAACGTGGAGAGATCAGCTTAGTGTAACTTAACCTACCCGTTCTTCTTTCCCTATTTAACCCTCTCTGACCGTCTCCTGCAACTGGACTAGTCACATCTTGACACAAACATCGTTACTCATATCCCAAGAATGTCTGCCTGCTGTCCCATCCTTCCCTGCCTCTTCCACTAAATCACCCCACTTAAGCCTCGGCTCCACTTCTTCGAACAAAACCTTCCTCCCAATTCCCTTGTATGGCCCTGACCAGCTCCTCCCCATCTCCTCCACTACCTCTCCCATTGCTTCTTTTGGTTAGTACTTAACCCTGTGGTTCAACTTTTTTCCTGCGGTACCACTGCAGGAATTTACCCTCCATCTTTTCCGGCCAACCCCACCCTTCTACCTCCCTTCACCATTTCTATCCAATCCCTTTGCTAGAACTGCTCCTCTTTCATGCCCCTGACCAACCCATCCCTACTTGTGCTGATCCAACACTGGGATGCCACGTCTTTCACAAGCTGCTGCTGCGATTGGTAGCAACTCGTCAAAGCAAAACCAACAACCCAGTTTCCGTCACTGGCCTTTACAACACACCCCCTGACCAAGCCAAATGTTTCATGGGACAGAACTATTGACCATTTTCATGAATGTTTACCAATTACTACTTAATAAAGCTTGAAGTGAGTGCATACAAAATAATGCATTGATTTTTTTCCCCATTTACTACTGTGTCTATTCCTACTTTCTCTCTTTATTCCTGGATGTCCCCCTTATCCTTATTTTAGACTCATTTTATACTACAGAACAGGAAACCTGCTGAAAACCAGTTATAACTATTTATGTTGTATCATTTAAGTCGTTTCTTGATTTTTACTGTATAAATAGAATAGTATACATACAATCTAGATATGTGCCACAAAGAAGAAACAAAATCAGATGCCTCTGTGGACTGCAAGCAGCAGTTTAAAATGTAGTTAACACTATGATGAAAGCACTACTTGGTTTTTGGCACTGGTAACTCTTAAATCATACCGTGTGGCAAAAAGATGTCAAAAGGGTCACAGATATGTGGAAATAATTCAGTGACATAAATATTGAGTAAGCCTGGGCCATGTAGTGTAATGGGTTGATTCCCATAATGAGTTGTAGGCCTGGTTCCAATGAGTCTCCATATCACAAGGGTACTAGTAGATTTTAATGAGCCAGGGTCAGGGCAAAACAAAATGTACTCCTGGCTGAGATAGTTCCCTACTCTACAAGTCCCTCTCTACAATGAGGTCAAGGCCAACAAACTGCCAGGCACCAGGCTGGAAAATTATATTTATGAGCGCTTGGTGAATTGCAGTGTGAGTTTGGTTAGAGCGAGATGAAATAGTGCAGGATATGCCACAGGGCTGATTGCATATTAGATTGGCTGCCATAAACAAGGAGCAGAATGACAAAACACACTATTTCTCAGCACCTGTTTAATAGTATCTGTGTGAGCTGACTCTGACCTTGGTTGTGAATTCCTGTTGTTGAGTACTAGGTTTACATAGAATATATGAGAATAATCTGAATTATTTATCTGGATTATTTACTGTAGTGTGCAAAACACATTAATTCTCTACATGGACTGATTTAGTAAGGTTGATCCTTTAGAGCCATATATTTAAAGAAGAGCTCAAACGTTTTAAGTGTGTATTCCCAATACATTCTGGAATAATAATAATGCATTTTGCTAACGAAATGGGCATTACGATAAAATTGTGATAACATTTCCAAAATGTATTAAACAAAAAAAACCAAAAAAAACTCTAAATACAAAACGAGCTACCTATTCAGCATTAAACCATGAAGTTTATTTTCATTATTTGTCTCTAAATTGACATGCTGACATGGCTTCCATTGGCTTCAACACAGCCCATAGTTTTGCTTGTCTAACATATACTTTGCACTTTTGAACTTTTTTTCAATTTGATCTAATATCTAGAGATAATATAACCGCAGAGTAACTCTAACGCTGCAGTTCGCAGGTCATAATGTTGCCATATTTTTGTTTGTTTGTTTCCTGTGTGTAGGATGCCGACAAGAATATCATCAAGTGGCTGAAGGAGAAAGGCCGTCTGGTCAATGCCAGCTCTTTCAAACATAGCTACCCCTTTTGCTGGAGGTGAGACACTTCCGCTATGAACAACAATGTTAATGTTACCTCTCTGCCATGATACAAAGGTTACTTCAAGTTCATTGCAACTAGCTGCTTTGCTGCTGCCGTGCTATGCCCTTACAACAACTGTTATTGAATCACCCCACCTGCTGGAGATGGATATTAGTCTATTAGCACTAATGAAATATTTAACCATCTTATGTGTGCTCCTTCTAGAGTAGCTACTTGTTCTTCTAGTGGTAGGAGACATAATAAGCCAACCTGTTAGCCAATGTTGAACCGCACAGTACTATCTCCCTCAAGTGTAGTGGTTTGAGGTTCTTCTGTGCTCCTGCCTCCTTCAGGGGCATTAGCGTAATCAGCTCAGGGTCCATTCACACAACCTAGCAGCAGAAGGTCAGTGTGAGGCACGCACACACCCTCACAAGGTCCTACATTAACACATCTTAATACTCACACACAAAAACTTAATTTTGCATAGACTTACTCCAATACATGCACACACACACACACACACTCTTCCACTTGGAGCGGCTGCAGCCTGACCTGAGCAGGATTAATTAACCTCAGCAAATATGTGGTGACGCGCTCTCTGAGCCACTAGCCGGCATGTGCTGGTAGAGGTGAAACTACTGTATTATTAACCACTCAGCACCTTTCAGATAAAACTCAGCCATGGTGGTAGAAGGATCAGAGCTTTAGACAACTTGAAAAGAGGTGCTCCCTTAAACCACAAAATTAGGGTACATGAAAAAGTGCAACATTATTAAGCGGGGGGCAAAAAATAGACCAGGGGTGGGCAATCATGTGCCATGGAGGGCCGAGAGTATGCAGGTTTTCACTCCAACCAAAGACTACAGCAGGTGATTTCACTGATTAACACACCTTCAACCAGAGAGGAGGAACTAATCAGTGAAATCACCTGCTGTAGTCTTTGGTTGGAGTGAAACCCTGCATACTCTCGGCCCTCCATGGCACATGATTGCCCACCTCCTGTCTTAGACCATCAGTGCCCTCATCAGAGGCACATTTAGTTGCCAGTTACATTTAACATGTTCAAGAATTTGTCTTGGTGTTGCACAAAACACATACATTATGCATGAGACACAACGTCACATGATGCACAACATCCAGCTTATTCTTTATAAATGGGCGCGATCTAACATGGCAGCTGTTGTGTGAAAATGACAAACCTCGAGGCTTAACTTGAACTGAGATGTATGCCATGACCCCAGAGGCCCATGAAACTCATACAGAGCGCATCTAATAGTCCATATCTGCAATGACAGTCAGAATAGTTGGCTCACATGGGACCAGCACACCAGAAGAAAAGGTCTGAATGTCAAGCCCCATGACCCCTGAGCCTTTTTTTGCAACGGATAGGCCCATGCCTGTAAACCACCGCTGCATGTGTCAGAGTTCTCTTGCTGAGACTCACCGGTCCTCTAGTGTTTACTTGCTCCTGTTAGAAAACAAAGGCTTTGCTGTCCCATTCTGATGATGATGTTGCAAAAACTGATTCTCCGTCTTGCAATGATTGCTCAGTTAGTGTTTATGTAGGGTTTACTGTGATGCGGTTATGTTTGAGAAATCCAAACCTGAAGGGGTTAAAACAACTTGGAACTAGTCAAAGGCTGACTAAAAGGTCAGTCTGTGGAAAGGTGGAAGGGTCTCATTGTATTTGAAGAGTGGTTGCTTTTTTGATCTTTGACACTACAATTAGTCCATTACAATGTCCAGAAAATGTATTTCTAATTCAGAACAGTCTACAAACTAGAGTGTAAAGAGGATTATGGCTGCACCCCAAAAAGCCCTCTAAAGAGACAATATGATTCTGAGTGTATATGGTGTTTCTATATGTTCCCAGGTCAGATACCATGGCTTATTGGTATACATAAAGTGTCTGCATAAAAAGGGCGGTTGCTGCAGAAGATTGGGTCTGCATGCTGCACAGGAACCTGTTGTTTTAAAAACCAATCAGCATTAATATTGCTTGCTTTGGTATTGGTAGTGTTAAAGTTTGCAAATTGTAAGAGGCAACTATTAGATGTGCAAATTGAATCAGAGGGCGTGATGTTCACGATGCAGAATCTTAACAAATTAAATTAAATTAAATTATTAACTTATTTCTTACATTCTAACTACTCAATTTTATCATTCATTCATTTAACTACTCAAATGAATTGCATTCAGCACTTTTTGTCAGTGTGATGCAGCCCAATGTTTCATGTGATGTCTGTGTGTTCATATACCCCCCCAGGTCTGACACTCCTCTGATCTACAAAGCCGTCCCCAGCTGGTTTGTCCGAGTGGAGCACATGGTGGACAAACTATTGGAGAACAATGGAAAATGCTACTGGTAAGCTTTGCTATGAGACAAGTGAAAACGACTTCATCGCTAGTTCCACGCTTAGCTGTGAACGTTTAGGAAGACAAGCCATCTGAATTACTACAAAACCAAGACAGCTAACAGTTGCAAAAACAAAACAAAACAAAAATCCTAATGATACCCAACACTACTTGCAACATATACATAAAACACATCAAATTTGTAGATGAATTCCTGGGAAAGAATAGAAAAGTAGTTTGGGTAAGTTGTGAGGGCTACAGACTTACCTGTTTGAAATTTCAAGCTATTGCTATTGACCTATACAGATAATCTTTATTGTTCTTGCTAATTGTTATAAAGCTATTGCTTATGGACAAATGGTTAATATAGGTCTATTCTTTGGATAGATGTCATTTGGTCTACCCCAGCTCTGCCTCACCTCAGTATTTACCATTCAAATAGCTACTAGCTTTTAACATTTAGCGTAAATATTTGCTTCAGTGCAAACATTTGCTTAAGTTAACCCCTCTAGCATGGACAGGGGTACAATCCTTATTAAAGTTCTTAATGATGATGCTAATTGGGCCAATATTTCCTAGAAAGCATGAACATGAAGCTACTGGTAGTGGTAGCAAAAGTAAGCGTCAGCATACTGCCTCTGCTAAGTGGCATTACCCCTGGTGCTCCCAGTGCTCTTTTCTGAGCCACAGTAGCTGCCTCTGGTAATGGGACTGTCAAACTGAGATGAATGGGTTGCTGCTAGGTAGGTGAAGACACACACATGCGTACACACACACACACGTACACACGCACACACCACCTTTTAAGGCTAAGTTCTCTAGCCGAGGGGTACCAGTATCATAATTCTGTATGACTGTGGCCATATGTATGTGAAAGTAATGTATATGAAACGCTATGTGAATTCCTTGGAGTAAGAAGAGTGCAAAGACTGTGTCTGTGTGTGTGTGTGTGTGTGTGTGTGTGTGTGTGTGTGTGTGTGTGTGTGTGTGTGTGTGTGTGTGTGTGTGTGTGTGTGTGTGTGTGTGTGTGTGTGTGTGTGTGTATATGGTGACAGTTTGTGACTGATGTGTTTATGTAGGGACAGAGGGATGGATCACTGCTTCATAATTCAAATATTCATAATGACAAATTTAGCTGCCATATTTGAGCGCATTGATACACATGCAGAAATATTGTGTACACACACACACATTCCTTACGTGTGTGTGTGTGTGTGTGTGTGGCTGCACACCAAGCGTGACGTTGTGATCAGCTTTGCTCTATTCTCAAAGTTTAATTATTAGATTGTGTTAAAAGAAGAACTCTCTTTTTGATTCAGATCACCAGTTTTATAGTTGGTTGAGTTCTGGTCACACAACACTAGAATTCAGAATTGATGAGAAACAATATTTAAAAAAAAAAAAAAAAAGAAGCAGCAAACTCCATATATACAGTGTTAGTGATGGGTTCATTTTTTATCTCGCACTAAATCCCATGGTGCAGTGGGTAGACTTGGGCTGAATATGTATGGCAAAAACTGTTATTTGTCTTGACTGATTTCTCCAGATGTTTGTCTTGGTCTGAAAACAATAAGTGAGAGATAGAATCAATGACAGCTCGCAAGGGTAACCGTCCTCCTCAGGGGCCCCTGGTGCAGGAGACTTGGCCACCGGCATCATAGTTTCCTCTTGGCCATAGAGAGAAACGAGGGCTGCTGCACTATTCTCCTCTCTCTCTCTCTTTGTTTGAACCCCAGTTCCATGGTTAGTTGTTGCTGCCCCCCGATTATTTGTCCTTCCACCTTGTTTCTCTTTTTCATCCCTCTGTCTTTCTCATCTCTCCCTCTTAATCCTTCATTTCTATTTCTCTCTCTCGCCCTTTTCCTGACTTCCTTTATCTTTTTTGAACATGCACACTCCTATCTCTGTCTGCCTATCGCTCTCTTCCCTGATCACAATCTCTCTCTCTCTCTCTCTCTCTCTCTCTCTCTCTCTCTCTCTCTCTCCCCCCCCCCACCCCACGTATATCCATCCCCAGCGTCTCCGACTTATAATAGAAGCCTGTACATGTTAAATGGCTCGGCTGCACGTCTCCAGCACAAGACAGCACACTTTAAATTCTACATTTAGCACAATCGTAGGGAGGGAGGGAGGGGAGGGGAAGAGAGGGAGGTGCAGAGGACAGGAGGAGGCTGAGCAGGAAAAAAAATCATTAAATTGATATATTAGGGGCCTAAATAGAAATGCCTTAAAAATGGGAATTGATGAACTCGTTGCTTGCCGCATGGATCCTGACGGCGATTTATACCCCCTGCACTATTCTCCTGAGCAGTACCGCCCGGCACAGCGTGAGAGGGGAGAAAGAAAAATGGAGAGATGGTGAGATTGTGGATGAAAGATAGAAACTGGGAGAGAGACAGTATGGAAGAGGAGTGAGAGCAGAGTTAGGGGTACAAAGGAGAAAGAGTCCCCGGAGGGTGTGTTAACCTTTTGCCGTTGAGCTTCATAAAGAGGGCATCACACCCATGTATTTTTAGCACCAAGAGAGGAGGAGGAACTGGAGTAGAGGCCAGCTCAATAACAGGATAATCACAATAATTGGACCCACGTTTGCGCTTGTTGTGAAGAAACATGCTGCACTTTTCATTAGATTGTTTCCACGCGTAGTGACAGTTACAACTAGCTGTGCGAGATTAGATTTAGCCCCACCACCTCTATCCTCCAGACTGACTTTATTGCCCCTGTGGTGTTTAAATTAGTTATATACTTCACATCTTGATGTCTCTTTCCCTCTCTCTCTCTCTCTCCTGCTTCCCCCAGGGTTCCAGATTTCGTGCGTGAGAAGCGCTTCGGGAACTGGCTGAGGGACGCACGTGATTGGGCAATTTCCAGGAACCGCTACTGGGGCACGCCCATCCCTCTGTGGGTCAGCGACGACTTTGAGGAGGTCAGCACCTTCATCCTGCTGTTGTAGAGGACGAGTTTCTATTGTGTCGTCGTACAGTGCAGATGTCACAATTATTATTATCCAATTATTATCCACCTTACAGATATGAATTTAAAAAAATAAATAAATAAGTTATTTGCTTCTCCAAAGGAACAGGAAGGAAGATGCATAAGGAAAAATGCAGCCCTTCATTTTCTCCTAAATTGGCAGTGAAAATGTTACTCGCTGACCTGCTTTTGGCACTCATAGAAGTTAACATTGCTAGCCCTTTTTGTGTGTGTGTGTGTGTGTGTCTGTGTGTGTGTGTCTGTGTTGGGAGAGACTTCTGTCATCGCAGAGTGAAATGGCCGCGGTGTCAAACCAGAGTCAAGCGTGTGCACTGCACAGTCCGAGTCGTCTCCCTCAGGCGCCATTACTGAGCGCCTCTGTAAACCCGACGCATGAATGATTCATAAACGTAAACAGCAAGTAAACACGAAGCGAAAAAAAAACGCGCTCGGCTTCTCTCGACGCTGGTTGAGGCCGCTTCAAAGGTCCTCGATACAAAACCAAACTGAGGGAAGGAAGCCAGGAGGGGACAGATGAAATAACGTGGTGACGACCGCGGGGGAATAAAAGACAGAGAAGGGGAGAGACAAACCGCCAGCGTTCATCTTGTTGTGAGTTGTGTTAATTGCCGAGCGCCGGCTGATGACGTGACGTCGACTGAACTGAATAGCGGTGTCAGAACTGGGTTGTTTGAGCGTTTGAAAAATGAAGTGTTGGTCCCCTGGCTGAAAGAGGGACAGCCAGCGACCTGCTTGCTGGAAATAGCGTTGTGACGGTTTCCAGAACACACTCTCTCTCTCTCTCTCTCTCTCTCTCGCTCTCTCTCTCTCTCTCTCTCTCTCTCTCTCTCTCTCTCTCTCTCTCTCTCTCTCTCTCTCTCTCTCTCTCCCTGGTGCCTCCCTCACACACACACCCCTGAGCCGCAACTCGCACACCCAAAGCTAGAGCTGTGTGTGTGTGTGCGTGCATGTGCGCGTGCCGGTGCGATCTCTTATCTGGCTGTATATTTTCTTTGTGCTCTCTATCTCTCTGGCCCTGTCTCTCTGTCTGTATTTCTTTGTTCTTCTCTTCTCCATTTCTGAGTGTGGTGTGTCAGCCGGTATCTGGGCCATGTTACCTGGCACTGTGGTAAAACTAGAGCAGAGCCTACAGGTTATCTCTCTGAGGGGACCAGATAACACACTTTAACATACTTTCTAAGGTAAAGTTACTCCGGAAGTGTGCTAAAGTAGGCCTGCGTTAGAGCAGTGTGGTGCTGTGATAATGTAATAGAAGAAATGGGTAGGAAAGCACAGCAACTTTTTGCTAAGGTTTAACACCACTTAACCTCCGCAGGGCTTAAATGACTTCTAAACTAGGCCAAATGCAATTTGATTCACTTCCTATGGGTTTGAATGGCTAGGAAAAAACAAAACAACAAAACAAAGAAGAGGATTTCAGCCCGCTACTGTACATAAAAAATTTAAAAAAAGTTTTGTCCACTATAACTAAAAAAATGTGACGACAATCCACGTGTATCCTATCATGATTGAGGTTTTGTGATGTTTACACTGTATCAATAATTTGTCTGTGTGTGCACGTGCGTCAGGTGGTATGCGTAGGGTCCGTGGCGGAACTGGAGGAGCTGACGGGATTCAAAGTAACTGATCTACATCGGGAGAGGTGAGTCACTGATCAACCGCTGAGATTATCAGCCAGCCGCTTGAACGTGTACTTAACGGCGTGCGTCTGTGTGTATGTGCATGCGTGTGCGATATCAGTGCGTGTGCATGTACATTAGATGTGCGAGGGCGTGTGTGTGTGTGTGTGTGTGTGTGTGTGAGAGAGATTTGTTATCCGGTGTGTCGGTGCTTGTACGTCTGTCGATGTACAAGTTAGTGCATGTCGCGTGCGTGCCCTCTGTCCACCTGACGTGACCTGTCTGCCTTCACCAGACGGGTGTTGCAGAACGCAGATCACTTTCCCCCGTATCCTCTAATATTACCTTTAATCACATCCATGGAGCCGGCTATCTTTAATTGATAGGGGAGGAAGAGGTCACACTCCTCCTCCTCCTCCTGTCTTTTGGCTGTATGCTCAGGGTAGTGTGGAAAATACGCCAACTGATTTTCCACGTTTTTTGTGTTTTGTTTTGAGAACATAAAAACTATCAGGAAAAACTATACAGTTCCTGTGTGATTAGCTGTGCAACAATTTGTCGAATGTGTAAAAAAGAAAAAAGAAACAGGGGGTTGATAAATCTGCCATGTTTAAAGTTGAGGTTGGGAAAATGATGACGTTTTAAAATGGAGTTCTGTGTTTTCTCGGGCGTTCTGTCAAATCTAGTTGATTCTGATGATCCAAAGACAAAACATATTATTATATTACATGATCACATTGTTGTACAAGCAGTGCTTCTATGTATGCAGACTAACATTACTGTGTTCTGCATGAAAGGGATTGTGGAAGCTGATCGATTAGGGAGCCAGAGAGCTGAGATCACATTAGGTCCATGTATCATTGTCACAGATGCACCTTGGGACTGTGCAGAATCTGTACTTGTTGAGTTACGATCGTCCTCCCGTTCGCCGGCCTGCCGGTAGTAGTCTTAAGGTTCTCACATCTCCGTCGCTCGTTTCACCTTACCCCTGTTTTTCTTTATGGAGTGAATTTGCAAGTAAGTGAAGTGATTCAGGTGGAACAGGCCTGATGAGGTGTGAAGTGGCCAACATCTGAAAACAGCGGCGAACATGTTAGAAAACACCACAAATGACATATCGAACTACCCAAAGAGAACACGACACAACATGAGAGTCCTCCTTAACACTCTTGCCTTTGAGCCAGGCACGTAAGGGCCAAGTACTGCAGTGAAGCAGGCGAAAACTGCAGTTGTATTGGGCAGCTTACAGCTATGTGTGCATGTAATTCTATAAAATCGTGGCAGGTTGTTGTCGACGTCAATAGCAAATGTGCTTAGTCAACTTTCCCTGGATGTAAAGAGAATAACAAAGGTGACTTTTCTTATCAACAATAGAGATAGCAGCAGCATATTGTGTTTGATGGAGATTTAATGAGCAGGCTGACATTTTGTAACTACCATGAAATCCAGGTTAAGCTTTTTTTCCTCTACTTAAGTAACTTTCCTTGAAGGGATCCTGATTTTGCCTGTAGGCTGAATGTGAGCGAGGCGGCTTATGGAGTTAATTAATCTATAGCCTGGTGTCTGAAATGTATGGTCTCAGCACAACATGAACCCCACTGTGTTTTCACAAGGGTGAAAGATTAAAGTTGTGGCTGAAATACCCGTAGACCCTAGGATCTATAGTGTTTCAAGTATTTGAAAAGTTTCCTACGGCAGAGAACTGATAAAAACCTACAATAAAACAGAGCTGCTCACTTAGTATTGCTGCTGTCAGTCTTCAGCAACCATTACATCTGTCTCCACTCACTGTTCCATTTTTCTTGTTTCTTCTACTGTCTCCTCCTGTCTTTCTGTGCGTCTCTCTCTCCCCAGTATCGACGGTCTGACCATCCCGTCGCGGTGCGGCAAGGGTGTGCTGCGTCGGATCACGGAGGTGTTTGACTGCTGGTTCGAGAGCGGCAGCATGCCCTACGCCCAGGCCCACTACCCCTTCGAGAACAGGAAGGAATTTGAGGACACTTTCCCAGCGGACTTCATCGCCGAAGGCATTGACCAGACCAGAGGATGGTGAGTGATGGATGGATGGAAGAGTGGATAGAAAGAGGTTGACAGAGACACCTTCCCTGCAGACTTCATTGAGAGAATGAACCTGACCAGAGGGGATGGATGGACTGAGAGACATTGGTAGGGTGGGTAGCAGAGGATGGGAAGACGGTAACCATCCTTACATTTCAGCCGTAGGTGTCACCCTGACCTCCTCTCCTCTGTTCTCTAGGTTCTATACCCTGTTGGTGCTGTCCACGGCTCTGTTTGGCAAACCGCCCTTCAAGAATGTCATCGTCAATGGATTGGTGCTCGCCAGGTCAGCCTATTCACTTCCTGGCAACCTCTCGGCCCCACTCGTTCTTTCATTTGCAAATAATAACTTTGTGTAGTGTATTTAAAGCACCTCTTCTCATCCTCTACACTCTCCTTTTCTCATCTGCTTCCGCTAATCCCACTTTCCCCACTATCCCACTGTGTCCACCAGTATGTGTGATGTAACATTTAGCCCTTTAGAATTGCTCTCAAATGGGGCTGCTGCTTCTCCTCAGCCCCGAGGTCCAAGCCCAGCTTTGCCTTAGCTAGTGCGCTCACAGGCCTGCTGACCTGGAAGGACTTCACTGATTTGAATACCAAGTGCATTTTTGTTTCGTGTGTGTGTGTGTGTGTGTGTGTGTGTGTGTGTGTGTGTGTGTGTGTGTGTGTTAATGCCTTGGTCTGTTCGTCCCTGCAGCGATGGGCAGAAGATGAGCAAGCGCAAGAAGAACTACCCAGATCCAGGACTGATAGTGAAGAACTATGGAGCCGATGCCCTCAGGTCAGCTCTGTGTGTGTGCGTGTGTGTGTGTGTATATATGCTATTTTACACAAACTGCTATATGTGTTTTAAGAGAAACTATTCTCGTCCTACACACGCAGGCAAACACACACACACTTTTTCCAGTGCCCTGGGCAGTAGGGGTGGTATGGCCATATGGCTTAATGAATAAAGTACCATGCAGTTGCACCATATGCTCATACACACTGATGCAGAGCGAGCTGGAGAGATTTCCCTTCAAGGCCTCCATGCACAATAGAAATGTGTCTTTTGTTGCTCCCAACTGTACTTACAGTAGAGTTATTACCGCACAGCGATCCTTTGTGCTTCTTGAGCCTCGTTCACAGTTGAATCTGTCACAGTCTACATACGTCACCTCCGACGCAGTGTTGCCCCCAGCTGGTCAGGATGCCCAACGAGTTACACACCCAATATGGAGGAAAGTTCAGCGGCGGCTGTGTCGGCTTTTCCGTGCCCCCTCAAATACCTCTTTGAGCAGGATGCCGATTTTGTTCGCAAAGCAATAAAAGATAAATTATATATATATATGAGAAAGAATAATATATATGTTAAATCAAAGTAATAGCCTGTCATACACAGGTGACTACCTAGGTAATATTAAGATATTTTATTGTATTAAAAGACAAGATCAAAAATACCTCACATATCCAGTCAAGAGTGCAACTTCCCATGAATGGACTCAAGACGGAGCGGAGACAACGCACCGTAGCTGTTGAACCAATTCTCCACAAGGGGGCGTTGCGTTATTTGCGTTATTTGCGTTATTTTCAGTCCAATTGGATGAAGAGACAGCCCTTTTTTTCATGGTCCCTCATTTCAGGACACCCAAAAGTATTTGATCAGTTTGTTGTATCTATTCTGCATCTTTTCCCCCCCAAATGCATCTTAAAGTTGCAGCCATTTCAAGGTGTATTGCATGCTGTTGCATCATGTCAGCCTGCCTCCAGAGAGAAGCTAGTCTAACATGCCACAACCTATTGTATCTGTATTGTACTAAATGCTGTTATATAGCATTTCTACCTAATCTCCATTAGATTTGTGCCGTGATGAACAAGATGTTGGGAAATGATGATGTGACGTTCAGACCTAACATGCTATATTTGTACAGAGTAACAAGCATATCTAAATCCAACCATTCACAATTCATTAAACCACCACTGTGCCCAAGTCTGTTCAAGTGTAGTTGCATTTGGCCTGCTGATTCCCATGCGCCTCAGCCTTAGCTCAAAGTATATTTATGACCTGAGCAGAACGGTACCAGGTCAGCACATCTCCTCTGCTGCTCTCTGTATTTAAAACAGGGGTCGGATAGTGATTTTCATTCATTCACTTAAGGATCATCATTAAGGATACACATATTTGTCTATTAAAAATATCTTCTTACATCCCCGGGTTGAGAATCTGTGGTCTAAAACGTTTTCAGTGCAAGCTGAGAGCTGCTTCTGATGTTTGCCTAGAGACCAACGTTGATGTTTTTATTGATTCATGTGTAAGTATGTGTATGTCTTTCTACTTCTGACGTACTTTCAAGAATGCAAGGAGAGAGCAAATAAGAGATGCTTCAACAAGCTCACTTTTCTGGTTGAATTTGAACAAAACATACCTTTTTTTTTTTTTTGTTCTTCCTCGCTATTTTTTTTTTTACCCTCGGCTTGTATTTGAGTATCTCTTAATTAATGATCTGGTCTAGTTTAAATTCCAACTTGCTGCTTGCATCTCAGTGCAAACACCTCTCCGCTCTGAGCACATTCCTGCACATCAGAGTACATTTTAAGTAACTCTAGTCAAGTGGATGTGTAACTAGGGCAACACGGCTCAGTTTGGCAAAATTTATACTAACTACTACTGAGCCTTTTCATCTCTCTATCCTCTCAACATGCACATGCTTACTTGTGTAGGTGCACACAGGCTCAGTCAGTCTCACACACATACATGAAAGCTTTTGTACCCCAGACTTATTTGCTTGTATAAACACTCACTCACTCACTCACTCACTCACTCACTCACTCACTCACTCAGACTCACTAATCCCTTCACTGTCTGTCCCTGTAGACTATATCTCATCAACTCTCCAGTAGTGAGAGCAGAGAACCTGCGTTTCAAAGAGGAGGGTGTCAGAGATGTGTTGAAGGATGTCTTCCTACCTTGGTACAATGCCTATCGCTTCCTGGTGCAGAATGTACAGAGGTTGCACAAGGTACACACACGCACACACACACACACTTGCACAACCCTAGGATATTCATTAAAGAACTTTTTTTGTAAATGTATCAGTAAGAATTAGAAAAATTAGAATGTATATAGTAATTTATTTCTCTGTTTATTTATTTCTGTATTGCTCCCTACTATGATGATGAGGCGGTGTCAATCAAATACTTGTTTAACACACTATTGGTTGGTCCTTGTCGTGGTGTACTGCTCGATTGGATTTGCCTTCTTTGGCTGACAACAAAACGACTTTGTCCGCAACAAACTTCATGTCCTGCCGGTTCGTGTGACAGAACTTCACAATTAGGCTAAAAGTTGGCCACTGCCAAGAAGACTGGCCGGGTGAACGCTTCGATATCCAATTAAGAGATCTGGCTGCCACTGCAGAGGACAACGATGCTTCCCCTGATTACCTGCTTTTCTGTGTAGAGACGATGATCAATAACTTCAGTCCCCTGGCGACCCCTTAGTTCTTGGGGATTTGGAAGAGGTTTCTAACTGAGCCTCATCTCATACAGAGAAGGTGTGGTTAGACGCCCCTCATCCAGTTCCAACAACGATTGAACCTCACTTACATTACGTCGTTATGGAGTCAGTGACGCCACGGCCACTGAAACATCTTTTCAGCATCTTATTGAGCAGCAATTACAGAAATAAATAGTAGAACTCAGTAGGGAAATAAATGGTCACGGATGTTTATTTTTTTGATTGCACATTGCTCTTTGCTCATTCATTTATTGAGTTCTGTTCACTTTATTTTTATATTTTTTTATTTATGGATTTCTCTGCATAATATGCATAACATTTATTGATTTATTTATTGATTTATTTGTAATTACAGCTGATTCTGTCCTCCATAATACCTGATGCATAAAATACAGACGCAGTAGTATAAAGTATTTGGTTAAAACTGAAAAAATACTGATGTGTGATCGTGTGTGTGTGTGTGTTAGGAGGAGGAGGACATTCAGTTCCTGTACAACTGGAACACAGCGAAGCAGAGTGACAACATCATGGACAAATGGATTCAGTCCTTCACACAGTCCCTCATTCAGTTCGTCAAGGTTGAGATGGAAGGTGAGACAGACACTCGCAAAAACACTAACACTAACACACACACACACACTTAAATCAGTAGTTCTCAAATCTTTTCTACCAAGAGGCATGGAGAGTGGCTCAGAGACGGACTAGTCCCCTCGACTCTTAAGTTCCACCCGATCTGGCAACCCGTCCATCTCCGTTTCTATTGTCCTTGTTTGTAAACTGACAGTCGTCTTGTTGCAGCGTACCGCCTGTACACCGTGGTGCCTCGCCTCGTCAAGTTTGTGGACATGCTCACCAACTGGTACGTCAGGACCAACCGACGCCGTCTCAAGGTGAGGTCACTGCTGCGGGTTTGGGTTTGTGTTGTGTTTATGTAGTTTTTAAATGAGAAGATGCTAGCTGCGGGTTTCTATATATGACACACAGACTATTGGTAAGGGACCTACAGATGATGGGACCACAGAGGATGAGGGTTTCCTTAACAAGGCTGTATCTTTACTGATTGTGTACTGTGGGTCTTTTTAGTATGGCATTGTAAGAAAATACCTGCACAGTGGAAGATGCTCCCTCGGTGTATTCCAGTGTGCAGGTATTTTCCTTCTTTTTATTGATTCATGCTGCAATGCCAAGCACCTGGCCCACCTTTTTTTTTGGATGTGCATACATAATCTTGCACTTTCATCATTGTGCAGTGCCAAGGGGACTGCATGTATTGATGTGTGTGTGTGTGCGTGTGTGTGTGTGCGTGTGTGTGTGTGTGTGCGTGTGCGTGTGTGTGTGCGCGCTTGTGAACTTTGCAGGGAGAGAGTGGCACTGAGGACTGCCTGTGGGCGCTGGAAACCCTCTTCAGTGTTCTCTTCTCCATGTGCAGGCTGATGGTGA
This sequence comes from Hoplostethus mediterraneus, assembly GCA_034670385.1. Taxonomy (NCBI): domain Eukaryota; kingdom Metazoa; phylum Chordata; class Actinopteri; order Trachichthyiformes; family Trachichthyidae; genus Hoplostethus; species Hoplostethus mediterraneus. The sequence continues at coordinate 5,000,842 of JAXDDW010000013.1, forward strand.
GTCATACTCTGTGTGTGTGTGTGTGTGTGTGTCCATGTTCATGAATAACACATGAGCAGTAGGTGTTTTTATTTATATCACATTGACTTGGAGATGTTTGTATTTGCGGCGAGAGACCCGCTACGAGCCGGTTACCCTAACTCAGATCAATACAGATCAGTTGTGAGCTGGAAAATTCATTATCAGTGGTCGAAGAGAATATTGCATTCGAAGTGATTCTTCAAATTAATTCTCTTTCTCTCCCCCCCCACCCCCACCCCCAGGCTCCTTTCACTCCCTTCATCACAGAGATGATGTACCAAAACCTGCATCGCCTCATCGACCCGGCCTCCATCGAGGAGAAGGACGCCAGTAGCATCCACTATCTCATGCTGCCCCAAGTCAGGTTGGGGAAATCCCTTTAAATAATGCCTTCATTCCAGGGACAGCCACAGCGTCATGCCACCTTAATTCAAGTCATAAAAATGTAATAATGTGATGCATTATTGATCCCAGTAGGAAATGTCCTTTTTTTTTTGCCCCCCATCCACTGGGAGGTCAGAACGCAGGGTCAGCTACCGAACAGCTGCTAGGGATTCATTGTCTTGTTCAAGGACACTTGAGCAAAACAGATGCTTGCCAACACGGGGGCTTGAACCAGGGTCGCCTGGTTAACCGCTTGGCCAACCTGCATTAGCCCGCGTTTCCTTCAGGATATCCACTGTTGATCAGGTTCAGCCAGAGCGTGTGACTCTACTTTACCCCAAACCGCTCAGTCTTAAGTACAGAACAGCTCTAAGACTGAAGACGGGTTGTGAGATAACTGTCTGGCGTCACAGCAGCTGTTGTCTTTGTGTCTCACCCCTCCTTTTTGTCTCTCCCACAGTAGACAGCCAGCTCTCACTTTGTACCTCTCGTCCTCCACCCTCCCTCTTCTGTGCATAGACGGTGTTGTCAGCCGCACTTTTTATATTCCACCACTCTCTGCCAAGAAAAGAGTGTCATCTTAACATAGGCATCTTTATTGTAATGGAGGAAATTATCAAAACCATTTACAAACTGTCAAATTGAATATTAGTTGTGTTGTTTTAATTGGTTGGTTTTTTGGTTTGGTTTTTTGTTTGTTTCTGAAAATTTTAGATTTGCGGAGTAGAGTTACTCTGCATGTGTGTGTGTGTCACATGCATTTCATGGCTCTTTGTTTTATCATGATAAAAGTGAATCACAGATACCAACAAGTCATCTGATGTGGGGGAAAGCAAGCAAACCCCCCATTTGTTAAATTATTATTATTCTATAATTATGCAAATATTTTCTCTGAAAATCCACCAATGGTTCTGTCAATTAGCCTAGTTTGTATTTTCCTCTGGGGTGACTCAATGTCGGCATCTTCTTTCGAAAGAGAATTGTGGTGAGAGAGCAAGAAGAAGCGTGAAAGCGAGCGCAACAAACACACACATACACGGAAGAGGACCCGTCTTGATTGTCAGCACGTGTCATATGTCCATTTTCATTTTTTATTGTATGTTTTTTTTTTATATTTGCGATACAAAATCCTATTTGATCATGATGGATGATGGGAAATGAAAAAAAAATACTCAACAAAGGTCATTTAGCACACCTTGTGGAAAAAGTCAACCCGGTAATAAGGACAAATTGCTCGAATTTTAATAACTTAGAACAAAATGTGTTCTTAAAAGGCTGATCAGAAAATTGTTAAATTGTCAACTTAATTGCATCATCCCCTGTAACTATAAAAGGTTATAGCGCGATCATTTAAAATGAGGAAAATAAAAGTGTTCCCATAATCTCTCTTCTCACTTAGGCAGCACTCAGCCTGGCTGCTTTATTAACCGCTTGTCCTTCCCCACTGTCGACTGGGACTACTTCACCCTCTGCCAAAGGTCAGCCACCAATCAGGCAGCGGGGAACAGCTGCTCCTCAATCAACTCATTAAATGATTGGCTGTCCCTGGTGTCCTTTCTACTCTAGTCTTACTCTTGTTTTGTGTGTGTGCGCGCACAGAGAGAAACACACAGCGCGAGCACACACACAGTCTTATGTCCCTGCAAATGGCGAGCGCTAATAGCATTATTATGTGCCATTATCAGCAGCTGCACGGCTCTAATCAGGGTTGTGAGTTGGAAGGCACAGTGTACCTCATTAGTAGATGTTCCTGAGTCTTAACCCTGTCTTTCATTTGGATGTGCGGCGCTAACCCCGTCACATTTTATTATTCATCATCTCAAATGAAAGAGCATCTTGACCCTGAATCAGCAATCGCCCGAAGATGAGGATCGCTATCAGCGGGATGCCGTAATGATGCCGCCTCCTCTCTTAATTGCGCCTTGAGATTGCGCGGTAACCACCTACAGGATTTTTCCGGGATAAAAGTTTGCCTGAATATTATCTGCTGCGCTCCACTAACATCCCTGTCACATCCTCTTATTATAGGAAGGGAATGAGGTTAAATGGCACGCCCCGTTGTTAGCACAAATTACGAAAGGCCTAATTAATTAGAGTTTTGGTTAAACTCAGGAAGAGCAGCGCGTTACCGCCCCGTCTTCCACTGCGACCAGATCAACCACCGAGTTCAGTGGCTATTCAATCAACCTTTCTTTTATTTCCTGTGTTGCAGAGAAAGTTTGATTGACAAGCGCATTGAGAGCGCTGTCTCTCAAATGCAGTCTGTGATCGAGCTGGGCAGAGTGATCCGAGACAGGAAGACGCTGCCCGTTAAGGTGAGTCATCACCTGTATCCCACCGCAGCCATATGAGGCACAAGAAATGTTCCTTTTTTTTTTTTATTGTTATATGGCTCAATATCACTGCACTTGGTCTGGTATGGTGTCTGTATGGTTACAGTTAGTTAGTTAGTGTGTGTGTTGTACTGCAGCTACTGTGTTTACCAGCTGTAACGTGTCTGTGTATGTTCCAGTACCCACTGAAGGAGGTGGTGGTTATCCACCAGGACCCAGAGGCTCTGAAGGACATCCAGTCCCTACAGAAATACATCCTGGAGGTAAAGTGAATGAAGTCATACTTTTCATTTTCACTTTTTCAGTCATACTAATCTTTTGTACACATTATAACAAACAATATCTAAGTGAAAAACAAATACATTTTTTCAAAATAAATAAAAATAGAAATTTGTAAATGCCTGGGTTACATTAGTCTGCATACCCTTAAATTAATACTTGGTAGAAGCACCTTTTGCTATGATATCAGCACTGATTCTGTTTGGATAAGTTTCTACCAACCAAAGTTTCTATACACATCTTTTTCTAGCTCCTTGTTGCCTGTGGTTGTCTCTTTATACTGACTTGCACTAAGAAACCTACATGGACAGTTGATATTAATCTGATCTATAAAGATCAGATTAGTCATAGGTGAAGTCACATTAGCTTGGTGGATGCTTTGGTTGGTGATTGGTTAGACTTGAACACGACTCCCATTATAAAGGGTGAACCAAGATGTTGTACTTTTTCTATTTTAATTATTTTTCAGGAATGTGTAGCCGTTTGTTTCTACCTTGATGTTGTGGGTTACCATATCTAAATGATAGTAGAAAAAAATCCACTTAATTGGTTTTCATTTTAGACCTCAAGGCAATAGAAATTAGAAAGGATGAGCAGATTTTCTAGATCCACTGTAGCACATCTGTTCCACTTTACGCTCTATTGGTTTCATCAGCTTTACTCACTATTCCTAGTAAGCCCGAATCGTCTGAGAAGCAGCCCGACTTTGGAGCGATGCCTTTTGGAAAACGATGTCAGATATCTGAGCTACCTTGATCACCGCACGCTTAAACACCCCGTCAAAAGTAGACGCTGCACTTGCAAGACATGTAAACACAAGCAGTCCTGTTTTATTACTGTTATTCTGCTAAGGCGCGCTTCAGAGTGACAGTAATCCCATCATTATGGTTTACCCACCTCGCTGTTGGAACCTCTCTGCCAGCTTTATCTCCGTCCTGGCAACTTCTTATCTTCTCAAACGGTTTAATTTCTGATAGGGAAAAAAAAAACATTCAACCTTGCTGACTTCCCTCCAGTAAGGTTTATTTGATCCGAATTGAGAGCTGCGGAGGTCCTTCAGCCCAGGGAACAACTGATTCCTGACAAATACGGAAGTCACAGTCATATTTAACCTCCGTGGTTTACTTGCTGCCCACCTGCACCTCATCGTAACTGGGATTGTGAATAATAGGAGACACTCAAATAAAACATCACTTTTTTTTTTTAGCTTGTGTGGCGACCACTTCATGACTGAGCTGTTGTTGCTCCTAGATGTTTCCACTTCACAATAACAGCTCTTGCAGTTGACCGGGGCAGCTCTAGCAGGGCAGACATTCGACGAGCTGACTTGTTGGAAAGGTGGCATGTTGAATGTCACCGAGCTCTTCAACACGGCCCATTCTACTGCCACTGTTTGTCTGTGGAGATTTCACGGCTGTGTGCTTGATTTTATACACCTGTCAGCAATGGGTGAGGTGGAAATAGCTGAATCCAGTACCTGCCAATATCAAGTGGAAAGAGATTTCTTTTGTTGACTGTTGGCTATTAAAACTAAGCAAACCCCTCTCAAACAGAAACCAAAAATGAGGGACAACCCGAGGACAAGGAAGTGTTTGCAGCTTTTCCCACCACCAATACTGTCTGACCTTTAGTTTATTTCCCAGCCAACAAGAGTAGCATGTCTTTGCTGTGTGTCAGTGAGTTTACCTATGTTGGAGCTCAGCCCCTGTCGTGAACTGGCTTTCTTTAGTGCGATTGATTGAAAGAAAGAAGCGGTGCATGGCAGGCCAGGGCAGGTGTCACTACGGCTAAAATGAGTGCCTGCATTGCAACATCCGACAACCGATGCCCGATTCACACGTTTCTCTTTCTACTTAGATTGAAGAATAGACCACATTGGATTGCATGGCAGAAATATTGACAGGCCAAATAAATGGCAGGTGGAACGGCCTACTGTCTGGAAGACTTAAAGACTGACTGACTGGCTCTCTGTGATCGTTCGCTCGGTCCCTCGCTGTACACTTTGAGTCTTTCCACCTCTACTTCGGGTATTGACCCTGTCCACTGGCAATTACAAGGCAATTACAAGTACCTTTTTCTAAGACATCGTGTTGTGCCTGTGTCGCGTCTTCCAGGAGCTGAACGTGCGCCAGCTGACGCTGTCAACCGACAAGGACAAGTACGGTATCCGTCTGAGGGCCGAGCCGGATCACATGGTGCTGGGCAAGAGGCTGAAGGGGGCCTTCAAAGCTGTCACCGCTTCTATCAAGGAGCTGACCAGCGAACAGCTAGAGGCCTTCCAGAAGACAGGTATAACAATAATAATAATAATAATACATTGGACTTATATATCGCTTTTCTAAGTACCCAAAGACGCTTTACATGGAGGGCAGAACAAACAAAACAAAAAACATAAAAAAGAGCAAACAAAACAAACAGAACATTTTAGTAAAAAAGGAGGTGGAGGTCTGACACACGCTGTGTGTGTGCGTGTGTGTGTGCGTGTGCGTGTGTGTGTGTGTGTGTGTGTGTGTGCGTGTGCGTGTGTGTGTGTGATAAAGAAAGGGCACAAAGAAATTGCGCACTCAGCTCTAAACCATTAGAGAAGCTGGGTGCAGACTTCTAGAGATAAAAGGAAAAAAACTAACAAAACGAAAAATATGTTTCAGTGCTTTTAATGCATCAGCAGCCTAACGTATTATACTACTTTGTCTGTGTCTTCCCTTTCCAACTGCCTCTAACAACAACATAACAAGCACACCGATACAAGAGTAGTACACATGGCAGAGTTTCTGTTATTTTCTCTTTTTTTATTGACCTTATTTAATCAGAAAGGTCAATTAACGACACATCTTTCCAATGAAGTCAGACTCTTCAACGGCCTGTTTCGTCTCCAACCCAAACCCCTTCTGAAACGGCAACAACAGCCAGACCCGGGGTCGAGGCGGTGTCAGGTATCCTGTCTCTCCAATTAGAGGGAATGGCGGGGAGCTCCAGAGTCCTTGAGGGGGGAAGGCAGCTCTGGGGGTCAGCCGGGCTGTGGGAACTTCCTATTTCCAATCACTTGGACCCTTTTTGAAGTCCAGCCGATCGGAAAGATGGGAGGTGGAAGGACGGAGGGAAAGGGGTGGATGTGAGAAGAGGAACAGATCGGGAGGGGAGGATGCAGTAAGGTGCAACTGTACCACATCACGGTTGTTTTGCGATCGTAGGGGAGATGCTTTTGATACGTACATAGTAGTCGGGAGTCGGGAAAGGATGGGGAAAAGGTGTCATGGTAAAAGCTAACAGCTCGCAGTTGATGCTTTTGACCTTCTGAGGACCTTCTTTCCAACTTCATTGCAAATTATGATGATGAACTGAACATAGAAGGGTGACAATTTGAAGAAACTGATCAAGGGTTCATCTCTTAGTAGTCGGCGGTAGCTTGTAATACCAATTATTCCTTACCTCCTAACTTTGATCCCATCATCTTGATAGGGAGGAAGGGAAGAGGTTAAGGGATGAGGTGGGTGAGAAAGGAGGAGGAGGAGGAGGAGGAGGAGGAGGTGGGGGGGGGTGACGACTGGGGGACACACACAGGAAATCAAAGCATGGAAATCTAGGATTAGACAGAAACGGAGTGACCATTTCACCTCCCCTCTGGCTGCAGGGAAGTGAAGAGGAGACGAGAACATGGTCATGGTTTTTACTCAGAACACAGACATGGGTAATTGTTGCTGCGGGCAAAATGGACAGATAAACCTTGCTAGATTGCATTTCGCTGTATTGTTTAAAAGGCTCAGTTCTCTAGCGGTGTGGAATGGACGTGGGTGGGAAGACTGGCAATGTCGGGAACCTCAGAATACGAGAAAATTACCAAAAAACCCCAAGCTAATTCAAAACAAAGCATGAGCTTGCATACAAGCGAGGAAAACACTTTGTTCTGTATCATTTGCAGGGTGTAACTGACAATAGGAATTTATCTCAGGTGACTAACCCTGATAAATGAAGACTAAATACCTGCAGTCAGCGGCCAATTTGTTCCCATTTAATAAGGGGGAGAGGGTGGAATTGTTTATTTTCACATTTTCACTCAAATCTGTAGTCAGCATGGAGTTGCGTAAATAATTTGTACCATACTTTGTCATCCTCCCTTCAATTATCCCTTACCTGATGTCATTAGGCTTATGGTGCTGTATGTCAGACTTTGTGTTCTATTGAAATGTTATAGATATATTTCCAATAGTTCAGTGGTGCTTTATTTATATCTGTCTGACTATTTGAAAGTCAATTTACTATATTATTATATGTGATTGACACCTTACATTATCTAAATGAGGTGAATCCCCATTTGATCCTCTAAAGAAGTTAAACAAACACGAGGAATGACTCACAAACTCTATTTGACCCAGGCGTATTGACGTTGTAATTCCATAATGCTTCATTAAGCGTTTAACCTCAGACTGTGTACCGACAAATAGTAGTAATTGTGATGTGGAAATATAGAAAGAAATGAAGAAAATGTGGCCGTTTGTAGTTTAAACTCTATTAATCATCCAATGTGCAGTCATAACAAATCAGTGAGACGTGTTTAGAGGAGCTTCATGTTTTGCTCTGGTCTGTTAGCACCGTCTTCACGCCCCCTGGTGAATTGTGTATACATTCTACTATTTACTGTAGGTCAGAAAGGCAGGCTGGTGACGCTGAGTCACTCTTGGGGCTGATAGGGTTGACTTGTGTTTATACTGCACAGTCGGGATATTGACAGCATAGGCTGCATGTTGCTGTGGGGGGTGGGGTGGGGGGGGGTGGGGGGGGGGGGGGGGGGGGGCTATATGATGTTGGGGATGTTTGAGCTCCATATTCAAGAACTGTGTTTACGCGTAAGGAAATACTTCCATTATACTCTGTTGTATTTTCAGGCTCCATCATGGTGGACGGCCATGAGCTCCACGAGGAGGACCTGAGGCTGATGTACACCTTCAACCAGGACTCTGGCTCAGCTGCACAGTATGAGGCGCACTCCGACGCACAGGTACACACACACACACACACACACACACACACACACACACACGCACACGCACACGCACACACACTAGAGTTGTGAGGACCTCTATTGACTACAGTCATTCTCTCACCACTGACCGTAACCCTGTCCACTGCATGCCTCATCTTCATGGATGATGCTGGCCACGGTGAATGTTGAGCCCATTTTCCAGAATAATATGTTGTTTTTTTTACATATTTTCTAATTTCATAGCAGATAAGAAACAAGCTTTTTATTATGATTAGTGCCAACTGATTTGTGCACCTACATGTTGAAGAACACGTCATTCCAATCCATTTCAAAGGAACTACTTTCATGAGGAAATGAGGCGAGCTGTAACTAATGAGTGGAGAGAAATGCGGTATGAGGCAGGACAAATATAAGTAAAGGACTAAATACATATGAGTAAAAAATACTTTTGGCTGAAACTGGACAGGCTGGGGTGTTTTGCCTACTTCCTTGTTCCAATGTCCGCCGAACGTCATAGACTTGCCCCCCCCATTAGTCCAGTAAGGGCCTTCTGAATGCGTTCATTACTTTAAAAACATCTTAAATGCATTTGGATAGGAACTACTTTTCACACACCCTCACCCTTTCCTCCCCTCTCTCTCTCTCTCTCTCTCTCTCTCTTCCTTTTACACTCTCACACACATGAGCACACCGTGTAATAATAAACCATGAGTCACAACTCAGTTTCATGGCTAGGGAATATTCTCTTCTCTTACTGTAGTTGTCAATTTATATAGACTTGACCTGCAGTGTGTAACGTGGCTGGATGTTTCCCTCCTCCTGCATCACGGCGTTATAAACTGTAAGAGCGTTAATGTCTCTTCGCTGAGAGTGTGATGTATTAAATCATTTCACGGCTAAGTGGGAAGCAGCACGTATGCGTTCCCCACAGGCCCTCTCTAATCAGCGCTCCTCCAACCGTATACACACCACACGCTGCACCTTCATACCAGTCTGCTCTTTCATTCTCTCTCTCTCTCTCTCTCTCTCTCTCTCTCTCTCTCTCTCTCTCTCTCTCTCTCTCTCTCTGTTGCTGTCTTGCTCTCTCGCTCCCTGTCTCTCCACCGCTCCGTTCCCATCTGTCTCTCTCTCTCTCTCTGTGTTGCTTCTATGCTCTTTCTCACAAGAGCATCTCTCTCTCTCTCTCTCCATTCTTCCTTTCTCTCTGTGTTGCTTCTGTGAGATTTCTTACGTTGTCTCTCTCTCTTTCTCTATCTCTCTCTCTCTCTCCATTCTTCCTTTCTCTCTGTGTTGCTTCTGTGAGCTTTCTTATGTTGTCTCTCTCTCTTTCTCTCTCTCTCTCTCTCTCTCTCTCTCTCTCTCTCTCTCTCTCTCTCTCTCCCTCTCTCTCTCTCCCCTTCTTCCCTCGGTGTAGTGTTCAGGGCTGGCAGCAGCAGCTCAGCCTCACCGGACATGCCAGTTCACTTTAGTTCTGGTTTAGCACCGTGCTCAAGTTGTGTGAGCAGCGGTCGGCCAAGCAAAGTTCACACACCGGCCACACTCGCACCACAACGCCATCATTTCTTCTCACTTGGTCAGTCCAAATAGAAACGTGTAGATTCTGATAGGTTAGTAGTTTTACACACCCAGTACACCTAAGAATTACTCATATTATACACTTTTGGACAATACCTACTTTCTCAAATGCTTAATTGCACCACTAAGCTAATAGGAGACCTGGTGGCCAGCTTGTGTTGGGTATCCTGTGTACTCTCTCCACTGCATATTGTCTAATAAAATAGAAATATTTTTAAAAATTCAATTCTAAAATCATTTGGATATTTTTTTTAATATAAAAATAATAATGGAGTAGAAAAGTTTTGTAGAGCACGGCTTGTATTTGAAAGTAAACCAATGTGCCAAAGACAGCCGATTACATCTTCGCTAGCGTGGAAACCCTTCACATCCTCTCCAGTTTTGATTCACGCAGTTGTCCTCACGCTCTGCTCTCCCCTAGGTCCTGGTGCTGCTGGACGTCACCCCGGACCAGTCCATGGTAGATGAAGGTGTGGCCAGGGAGGTCATCAACCGCATCCAGAAACTACGCAAGAAGGTGGGACACTATTTCAGGGAACACCGCTCGCCCCTGGAAGCGGAACGCCACCTGACACGGTGCTACCGAATTTGCAGTGTAGTGTATAATGAAGCGACTCTGACGCGGTCTAAATAGTTTTGCCAACACATTTGTTTGGTGCCGTGCCAGGGTGAGCACAACATGTCACTAGGCAGTTTATTGAGTTTTAACTTGAAGGAAAGAAAAGCGTCATCCAGGGAGGCGTGCTTGTATCCTGTCTGACCAATTACAGAGCAATAAACTATGACAAGCAGCTGGGGTAAGGGTTTTGATAGAGCAAAAAAAAACAACACACATTTAGTTGAAGCTGGAAAGTCTCTTGGTGGCAGTGCATGATCGAGTCAGAGAGGGACAGTACCTAACATTGTGTCGTGTCTCCAGCAGGAAAGCCTTCTAACTTTCTGCTTGCTTTGGCATCCGGAAACAATTCTATTTTTGCCGCCCGTCATCTTGAGCCTTAAATACCCCGCATCCTGCCAGCATACCTACGACACAGTCTGCCTCCATACCTACTCTGGATCGATATCCACCCAGCGTACAACTTCAGCTATCATTTGTTTTTGTTTGTCTCCTTTGGTCCTCCTGCCCCCTCCTCCCCCCCCCTTCCTCCTCTTTTATGTCCCTTTTGTCAGGGCCGTTTTGAAATCTTTCCATTGCAGCATCACAGTGAGACGTTTCTCCATCATAAGGCAGGCTTAATGGAAGCTTAATTACAGTCTGGCCCCTTTCAGATTCTAATGTTAGAGCTTTGAAGTGGTCTGGGGAGTAAAGGCGGATTAGCCATCAGCCTCTTGTTTTCACAAGAAACAAACAGTTTTTTCCGTCCTCCTATGGCGGTGGTGTGCGCTGGCGCCCGGCCAGGCTAAATTCCTCCAGTTATTTCAAACTGAGATCTGTGAGGAATTTTCCACCCTGGGGATGGGAATTAATTTTTAACAATTCCTTGAGATGTTTAGTAGCAGTTTGTGGGCGTGGGCGTGTTGGGGGCGGTGTGTATTTGTGTGTTTGTGTGTGTGTGTGTGTGTCTGTGTGGTCTTTTTGTCTTTGTGTCTGTGTGGGTATTTTGTGTGTGTGTGTGTGTGTGTGTGTGTGTGTGTGTGTGTGTGCGAGCATATGTGGGGGTTGAGAAACAAGAGGTCTGCGTTTCTTTTTTTTGACTTGAGCTCTCTGTAGATCCCTCTGACACCGACACACACACACACACACACACACACACCAACGATCCTAGCCTCCTGAGGGTGGGGTCAGTACCTTGACTTGGCAGGAAAAGCCTATAAACCTTCCTCTATTGATTGACTGCCCCTCTGTATTACTCCTCTGCCCTTGAGCCTCATACTGCAATTGGAGTGTGTGTGTGTGTGTGTGTGCGTGTGCGTGTGCATAGTCACTGTATGTATGTATGTGTGTATTGATGCGCGCATGTGTACACGACCACACACTGTAGATTAGGATGAGATTAATGTGTTTGAATGTGATTTTTCCATCGCTCCTTCCATCTTATCGGTCCCATCCCAGGAGGCTTCATAGAGATGTACTGTCCTTAAAGCTGTGGTTGCTCCCATCGCTGGCTGTGATTTCCTTGTGTTTATATAATGGATATCTGAACCCTCATCTTCTTAAGTGGTCATACTGCATGCGTATTGATAGACATTCAATGTATTTGATTTTTATCACCACACCGAAACAATGTATCTTATAAGATAACAGGTGTTTGTCGCTAAAACGATATGCCACCCATAATTGAACTGTTCATTGTTTCTTACTTTAAGGTAGTTGTGTCCATGCAGTATACCTAACCTACTCATTGTCAAGATTAGCTAGTAGATCCTGGAGAATTGTAGCTCTTTGATATGCTAGATATGCTTTCGTCATCCGTCCTCAAAAGAAGAAGAATGTCTCACTGGCTCCTTTTTTGTAAAATAACTTAAAATAACGTATCTACCGGACATCGATCTCTCCTCTCCTAGGGCCACTTGGTGCCGTCTGATGAGATAACGGTGTACTACCGCTGCCAGCCAGCAGGAGAGTACCTGAACTCTGTGATCCAAGCCCACACTGACTTTATCCTGGCTACCACCAAGGCCCCTCTGTTGCCCCACCCCGTCCCCAAGACTGCCAGTGTCATTGTGGAAGAGAAGACTCAGGTATGTTACATTCGGGGCAACTGGGATAATTGTTGCTATACTACAAGTATGGATTGGGAACTTGCATTATTTGAAGAGAATCCTCATAAGTCACATTTCACATTACTATACATATTATGTGGGAGAGAAAATTGCTTATTTACAGGAGAGAACAGTTAGAAGATACAGAATTGTGAATCATACGATACAGTGGTAAAGTACGTGTGAACGGTACCTTGGTGATGAGTTGAAAGCAGACTTGACCCCAGCACATGGCCGGGAGATACAGTCAAGCAGAAAGGCAAGGGTGGGTGAGTTTGTTGCACCAGTGAATAATGTATAGCAAATCGTCGCTGTCAGGGGAAAACCTTTTATCGCCAATACATCAACTTTTCAGCATTTTTAGCTTGAACACCATGCATTTTTTAGTTTGTCCAATGGGTTTTGAAAGGGTTTCATAAGCACCAAAGGCGTTGTAGAATTTCCTCAACCTATAGAGGACCATGTAATCCTTCAACTGAACTGAGTTACACATGACATAGCAGCAACAATATGTTGGTCAGATCAAGTGTGCTTTTAACAGGAAAAAATACTTGCCACTTGGCGAACGCTTTTATCCAAAGTGCCTTACAGGACCATGAAGGCGTGATTTTGTTATGTGTTGAAGTTCTTACCACCCTCTTTTTCTTTCGGCGTGCATGTAATTTTTTTTCTTTTTCTTTTTTTAGATGCTTCACTAAAGAACACCAAATGTCAAGTCTCATTCACTCTTCCCCTTTTTCTTGTCCCGTCACAGCTGAAGGGCTCAGACCTGGAGTTAACCATAGTGAAGGGATCTTCGGCCCCCAGCGTTCCTCTGAATGGACCGGCGTGCTCCTACCTGAACCTCAGGGTCAAAGTCAACAACAAGGAACAAGGTAGTCAATTGAAAAATCAATGCAATTTCAATTTTTAATTTGTTTCCGACTTCTCCCAGCTAGAACGGCGGCAATAGGTATTGTCTTCACGGGTTGCTTTTGCATATTTACAAGGGAGGCAGCATGGTTGCAGAGGGAAACTACGACATCAAGTGACACCAATGTAAAGGTTTTCTATTGGAATGATTTTGTCAGATTTATTTCTTTATTTAAAATGCAATATCAGACCATGTCTCTAAACTTTGATCCACGTCAGAGAATATAAATTGAACATGTACATGGTCTTCCAAGTGCAGAATAAGTCACCTTAGGGTACCTGAAATTCACTCAGAAATCCAATCCAGTGTTTGGGTTTAAAAACTTACATGGGCATCAGGGCAATCATAATTGATCTAAGTAGTTCATTTAATTGCTAGAGGCTAAGTGGCTATGTTGTTGGTTTAATGGTCCATTCCGATTTTTTTTTTTTTTTTTTTTTTTTTGTTCAGAGGGGGTGGTGCTGTTGGAGAACCCTAAAGGGGACAACAAGCTGGACGTGGACAAGCTGAGGAGGGTGTGCAGCAGCATCTTCGGAACCAACAACACCCAGCTCTGTTTCTTCAACGGCAAGACTGGTGAGAGCTGGTTTGGCAGAATACACACACACACACACACACACACACACACACACACACACACACTAGGGGTGGGCGATCATCGTGTTTATAATCGTAATTGCGATTTAATGATGTAATCGTGGCAAATTTTCAAAATCGTTCATTTCGATTTTTATTTAGGCGTCAAGAACGAGGAACGTCTAGAAGCGCCAGTTAGCAAAGCAACCAGTGTGAGTGTGTGTGTGTGTGTACGTCTGATGTGCGCGCGCACATGCGCATCAGACGCACATCAGACGTAACATCACTTTCCCGTGAATGAACGGGCCAAATACTTTCCCCAATACTGCGTTCATGAACTGTCCCCTTAAAAAATACTACGTGGTATTCAGTCACGTCCCTCCGGCCCGTCCAGTAACGCCGTGTTCAGACAGGTTTGGACCGTTTTTTGCGAGCCGCGAGCGAATGTGTCAAGCCGGGCAGGAAGTCAGACACAGGAACGGCATAGAGCATCCGGTCAATTTCAAAATAAAACAAATTTCAAAATAAAATAAAACGAATAAAATAAAATCGTTCATTAATCGTAATCGAGGTAAAAGTTTGAAATCACAATATTGATTTTTAGTCATATCGCCCACCCCTAACACACACACAGACAGACAGACACACAGCTCTTTCTCGTCTATCATCTGTGGTAAGGCTTATAAGGGCACACTGACTGACCAAACACCCATATGGTAGACACATCTGCCTTGTAGTTAAAACTTGAGACAGTGTCCGTCTCTGTCTCCTCTAGTCACTTGTTTCTACCACATGTAAAAACTTCTGAACTGTGAAAGTGATTGAAATGATTGCGGTGATGCTGATGGATATTCAGTGTGTATGTTTGTGCCCGCTGTGTGCGTGTTACAGAGCTGACCAGCAAAGCGGACCTTCAGGCTCTGAGTGGTAAAGCTTTGTCAGTGACACCGGCAGGCTCCGCCCCCTGCCCCGCCCCCACCACCGACACCCTCCTGTGTCCCTATGTGAACCTGCAGCTCTGCAACGCTCAGCCAGCTGGTGAGAAACACAAACACACACAGAGGCAATTAATCAGTCCATCTCTCTGTCTACCCATCCTCTATCCCTCTACCTACCTTCACCTCTCTCCTCTCTCCTCTACGTTTACCAATACATCAGCCAGGCTCTGTTTCTTCTTTCTCTCATCCTCTTTCTATTCCCCCCCTCTCTCTTTCTCTCAAGGCGTGCCATGAAGCCTAATTGGTGCAATCATGTCTTCATTTGGAGAGGTTAGCAGTGAAGTCTGTCTCAATACTCTACCACTCTCTGTCTTCCCCCCCCCTCCTCCTCCTCCTCATCCTTCTTCTTCTTCCAGAGTGCCAGACAGGAGAGGTGGGTACCCTCCTGCTGGTCAACCCAGTGGGCCAGAATGGGTTGGACCACTCCAGCCTGCTCTCTGAGGCCGCCAAGGTTTTCGGCCTCCGCAACAGACGGCTCAAACTCTACCTGGACCAGGACCTCACCCAGGGTAAGACGAGGAGTCAGTGGATGTCATGCTGATCTCGGTATCCACGCAGAAGACTCGTTGCGTTATTTCTGGGCAGGTATACAACCGTGAGAGGTAGAAAAGTAGACAGATAGCCACCTCACCTAGATCTTCTAAGGTGTTGGTGTTATAACGGGTATGATAACTAGCCAGTTATCATATCAGTGCAGCTTTGGAAATGAAGGAATTCTATTTTAATCCTCAAACAGCAATTATGAACAATACCCTAATGTGATGGTCTAGAGAGCTGAGGCAGGGTGACATACACACATGTGCAAACTCCTGCAGCTACCATCTTATACCCCTGGCCCCTGGGCGTCTCCTCAGTAGCTGTTTGAAATTCAGCGCGTATGGATCGGTGAAGGGAGCTCGACAGACCTGCAACAGTTCACGCAGGATCTATGCAAGCAATCAGCTGCAGCACACTGAAAACACCTCCTTTTCCTTCTCACTCTCCACTCTGATTAAACTGAACTCACTTTCAATTATATAGTTAATTTCGAGCCAAATAATTGATCATTAGTTTGCCTATATTCCAACTGGATTGGTGTCATATTAACACCTAATGAGTTTGTTAGAATTATCCAACAAACTTCAAACCAATCATTTATCACTGTTGAAAGACCCCGGCGAACCCCTGAGTGCACGCACACACTACAGTGCACGGTATTCACACTTCAGTGCACGGTATTCACACTTCAGTGCACGGTATTCATTCACACTCCAGTGGGCCTCATGCCCTCAGCCATATTTGGGTAGAAGAAGAGTGTTTGGTTAGAAGTTGGCAGCAAAGAAACCTTGAGTCCTAGAAGAGGTAAAGTCGTTAATGCAAGTGGTCCGTGATTTAAACATAAATAGTATTTTAATTGCTGTTATTCGCCTTTCAGTGCATGAGAGGAGATCGTGGACTTTTTTTTTATACGTTTCCAGTTGACAGTCAAGGAAACAGCACTGGGCAAAACAGACAAAGTTTCAGATTTTTTTTCACACTAAAGTTTTTACTGTGATTTCTCTGCTCAAATGCCTAGTTTGAGTCTTGTAATTAACCATAACAACCCTGTTGTGTGTTTTTCAGACCTGTCTGCAGACACCTCAGTGAAATCTTTGGACACCAAGACTCTGTTTGTGAGAGTTATTCCCACTACCGCCGAGGCATAGATCCGCAGAATCCAAAACCTTCTCTCAAGGCATCTAAGCATGAACATCGTCTCTGATCCATTGGAAGTTCCCTTGATGACGTTTCTTACCCCTAAAATCCCAATAATCCAGTTGGCTTGTAGTGGATCTATGATAGACTCAATGTGCTTCTTGTGTTAAGATGCTTGTGGCAAATCCTGGTCCAAAACTCAGGTCTTGTCTTGTCTGTCAAGTTCACAACGGTTCTTCAACCGAATTATACCCTGCTATCACCTCTGTCTTGAAATGTCTTAAGACATCTTGAGATTTTACTGTTTGTACGGACATCCCAAGACATGGCGATGGCTCTGCATTTAACCAAGACTTACTGTTACTGTCAACCCTGATGCGGATTCTCTCCCTGTTACCATCTTGCCCGATCTGCTGCCAGTTATAAGTGACAGTTGTCAGTGGAAGCACATTGTCTTGTCAGTTAGGCTATATTTATACAGGACCATGTAGAGGTGTGTCAGAGGAAAAAGAACGAGGTTTAAACTCCCCACTAGAAAATGGCTGCAGAATGACTGTTCCTCCACAACAGCTGAATAGACAGGCTTGGGGGAACGGTAAGGTGGTAAGTGGCCAATCACTGAAAACAGTGGGAATTGTTTGTTCGAAGAAACCAAACAACTTAGAAGAAGAATTGTGTGCGGCATGCAATAAAAGCGATGCATCAAACTGCCCAGAAAAAAACTGCCCTTTTTTCTTTTTTTTTACCTCAGATGAGTATAAATCCAGCTCTACACAGGCTTGTGTTTGTGGAGCCTCCTAAGAATATAAGCACTGATCTAGGACCACTGGTCATGCCAATTGAATTTGTAAAATGCACTATGAATGAGTCTCAGATCAACACTTCTATTCTTGGATTCTACTTTGACGTAAGCCATGAAATATTGCGACAAGATGACCCAGAATGTGTCTAGCTGTCACTATTACCACTGGAGGGCTTTTCTTTATCATGCTAATGGAGAAAATTATACAGGCTACTTCCCCATCAAGGCTTTCAATTAAAGTTAGCTTAGTCCAGAGTAATTATTGCTGTGGTCCATGATTGGGAAACCAATTGGGGCCCATTGTGCTTTTTACACTCTCGTGAATTTAACAGGACAAAAACCTACCCTGTTCATTGCATTGAAAACTCTGTGGGTCATAGTATAGTCATTTAAAAGGTGGAATGGAGTTTGGGCTACTGTACCTTATGGACAAAAGGGTCTTGTATTGAATTATTGTCTGAGTAACAAAAGGAAAATGTGCTATTTTCGGTGACAAATGGAGCAAATAAAAGGAAGTGACTTTGAGAAGCAACAATTTCTGTTTTTCTTTTTTCTTTTGCTCTCTAAATTCTACCTGACATAGAAACACTGCTACAGTGTACATTGTGCAGTATATCTATAGAGTGATTTTTGCTGCAAATTTGGGGGAAAATCGTATTGCTGTGGTTTATTGTATAGAAAATGTGTAGCTTTCCTTGACCTTGCTCTTCAATGTCAGGGAAGAGATTCAACAAAAGGACATTGTATTTGTATGGTTAATCTGCACATTGCTTATGCCCTCAGCAACAACAAACCATGAATAGCAAGAATTTATGAAAAGCAGCCGGAAGCAGATCAGTGAAGTGTCAACCTTTTTTTTGCCTCAAAAAGAGGCTGCGAGGAAACAAGATGTAGTTAATTGGTAAAGATGAGGCCAATTGCCAATGTCAAGATACACCCTTCTCTGTGTTGTCCTGGTTTCTGATTAAACCTTTATAAAGCAGCCAATCTGTTTTAATCTACCTCTGTGTCATGTCTTGACAAAGACCCTAGATGACATTTTAAGCCCGTCTGGTCACCTAGGATTACATATTGTAACATCTATATGACAAGCAAACAGGAAGACAGTGGTTCAGTCTTGAAAAGAAAGAAAAGATTGCTTCATTTTCATCTTTCATCTATCTTTCAGCACATGAGTTATTCTCCCTAGCTAGACGTGTGTGTTGAAACACCCATTTTAAGGATCACTGACCAGGTCCCATTGACTGTCTGATTTCCTGTGACCTGAAGAGTCACAATGTGATAAATTCTGCTACTGTAAGTAAGGCGTTTTCTAGTTCCAGATCTGAGTGATGAAAAGCTGTTATTCCAACATATTTCATATGTTCTGTTTACAGTTGACCCAGTAACTAGCTGCCCGTGGCAATAGGTATAAATCTTCCACTGTCATTCTGCGTGCTGGGGTTGTTTGTAAGGCTTCTTCAGTCCTGGTTTTTAATACTAGGAGTTGAAATGAGAGATGAACTGTATACGTGGTTTCCTTTAAGAAGTATCATAATGCTATACTAAATGGTAGCAGGATGCTGTACGAATGTCAGAACACAACCATGCCTATAGGAATGTTATAGTGATACCATGTGAGATGGCAAAAATCCAATAAGCTCATTAGAAGGTCACTATTAAATGCCACATATACACTCTAGTCACTATTATAGGACATTTACACATGTTGAGGGCTGGTTTCACAATCAAGGGTAAAGCCTAGTCCTGGACTAACATGGTTTTTCAATGGAGGTTTTTACTGAAACCCAATAGCAATGCTAATCTATGTCTGAACGCTGTTTCCAGTGGGGCTGCAGCATGCCTCTCTGCAGCCAGTGAGGAGCCCTGTACTGTATGTTGCTACTCAAGGAACACAGAAAAGGAGGGAGGGTTGCTTGTTGGCCAGTTCAGCCAGCTCTCGGTTGGGGGCGCTGTTGCAGAGGACCTTTCACATCTGGATTAACACGAGACGTAACCCTTGAAAAGTTACTTTACCTTCGTCAGCATCACAAGTCATGCTGAGCGGTGTCAGTAGATGGGATTTGGGACATTTTGATTGGTAGTCAACAGTATTTTTCAAGAAGTGCAGTGCAGAATGAGCTCGTGAGATACCATCTATTGGCTGTGGTGATGCTGGCCAAATCAAACACATCAATATACGTTTACGCATTACACACAAACACCAGCAGTATATTAAACCGCATTTTCTCCTCAAGTATTTGAAGGCGCAATGAATCACCGAGTACATCAGATAAGTTCCAGCCCATCTGTCGCTCCGTATCAATGCCTTCGGAGGGATGTTGTGTTGTGCGTCTCAACCCAAACCGTATTACCCTTATGGATTCCAGCCTCTGTGTAATCAGTGTCACATCAATATGTGATGATGTTATCCTCTTCCCTCGTGGGCGGAGCGCCGACGACTTCTCTGACTTGAATATAAAGCACGCCTAGGCCGCTTCTCTCATCCTCCTCTCCTCCCCCCCCCTCCCTCCCTCCTCGCTCCCATCTGGTCCTGCTGCTCTCTTTCTAGCTCTGAACACCTCGGTTCGGGTTAGAGAGCAGGTCAGCCAGCCATCTGCTGATAGACACGCTTCATAGAAATATACAGTGTACCGAGCACACCCCTCTCCCCCTCCTCCTCCTCTCTTATGATGGCCAACAAAAGTTCATTACAGGGTCCCACGTGGGTGAAGAAGGAAAAAAAAATGCACTGTAGTGCAAAATAAGTGTGTTATAATGAAAAATTGAATAAGCCTATATTTACCGGCTCCTTGTGCATTCCTACTGTCAGTGAATGAAAGCCCAATGCTGCGCTCTCTCCTGCAAGTTACTCCGACCCCCTTAGGCGATACATGTGTAATACGTAATGGAAAAATCTCGAGCCACTAAATCAACTTTCAGCACCCCGCATCCTGCTGACGGGACCTAAGCCCCCCGAACTGGATGGCAACAGCCACTACAACCCCAAACAAGGAAGCGTAGTAGGTAAGGAGATGAGTGCGTACAGTAGGCTTGTTTGTTGTTGTGGCTGTGGTAGGCCTGTGGGGAAGGAAGGAGAGGTGGGGGTAGTAGGAACTCCATCCCCTGCAAGTATACCGCAGCCCTCCAATAATACATTCGTTTGTTGCGTGCTGTTTTGTTTTGTTTTTTTGGATTGATTTTATTAACGGATAGTTTACCCTAAGGCTGACATACATATTTCATATGAATCAAACTGATGTAAGAGCATGTAGTCTTTTTATGGGGGAAGCAACAAATAATTCTTATTGTTTGTGTTTCTATTGGTGGCTGTGATGATCACCGACTGGAGGTCATATAGTTTACCCACCTTTTGAATGTGGCACATCACCGATTAAAACCACTTTGATACGAGACAAACGGACTCGGGTGTGTGTGTAAGACTTAAACCCCTCAAATCCGATTCAGACAATAACGCGCAACAACTGGGCGCCTTAATTCTCATGCTTGTTTGAGAACTAAGCTGTGTTAAAAAAAAAGAAAAGAAAAAGAAAAAATATTAACGGCGACGCGCAAACGTCGTGGCGGAACGCGTTTGGGGGACGCGCGTGGTGGGCGCACGAGGGGGGACGTACGTCTCGGTTACAGCCACAGTTTTCATCACGTTGTCTCCTGATCTCCCAAATGCGGCATCTGTCTTCGCCCTAATGCGCCTGCTCTGCTCCTCTGCCTCCTGAAAACCAGCGGATACAGGTAGGACACGCAACCGCTCGGAAGTATATCACCCAGATTTAACAGTTGATGAGAGGGGTGGTGGTGGGAGATGAAGGGGGAGTGAGAGAGTGAGAGGGGGGAGTCTTTTCCATATAGTTTTTTTTTGCGCACCTCTTTTGGTTGTTTTTTTTTCTCCCCGCGTTGTGGTTGTCAGCTGTCAGGGGAGCGCTGTCACGAGAGGAGCCCGGTGATGGTGGGGAGATGCCCCGGCATCCCTAATAAGATGCGTCGACAGGAAGTGACACTCTGTTGCTACCCATCCATTGTGTCTTGCTCGCGCTGCCGTTCACAGGCATGCGTTCTGCCGCAGGTATGCAGTGGAACGGAGGAGATGGACGCAACCAATTAGTTTTTTTTTTCTTTTTTTCTATTAGTGATGTATTCACTCCCCTGTGCTGCACCCTCATATCATAACATTACTAGATGATGATGATGATGATGATGATGAGTATATGCTGACCTATGTTTGTCCTGCTTTCCTCTCAGTGCAGTGCCACTCAAAGTAGCCTGCTTCAAGGTAGAATCAGGGATATAGTAGAGGAGAAACCCACCTGGATTCAGTTTACTGGCATAAATCTTCATGACAAATTCATTAAAAACCTCAGACTAAGTCATATCAAACTGATGTAAGTTATACGAGGATGTAGGAAGTGATTTCTTTTCACTTTAATGTTCAGATTCACCACTGCGTCACTTGGGTGTACCAATGCCTCCAGCTGGACATAACAGAATGAACTTTCTGTTTGTACCTGACCATGGTGACTGGTCACATGAACTGCCTCACAAAATATGGCACCTCTGTGTGTATACAGTACATCTGTGTGATGAAGAGGCACAGTATTTGAGGTGTTAAGAAATAAATTGTGGGAGCATACAACAGACTTTATTGCTTTCTGTGACGTGCTTCATTTTCCTTCCGTGCTTTTCCTTGTCCATGCAGCGCCAGAGACTCAGAATTGGGATTATGATGGTCAACTGGTGATACTTTACGCTAGCTGCACCTTATTGTTGCGTGCTAGGACAGTTATTATAGTCTCTCCAGGATTATTTTGCTTTCATAGTACTGGTTTTTGGTGTAGCAGCCTCATTTGGCCAATCTCACTCAGTATGCAGAGAGTGTCCAAGATGACCCGATGCATCATGGTCCACCTCTACGGCACCTGCAGACAGAAATGTGCTGTTATCACAGTACCAGCTAAAAAAAAGAGTCCTCCATGAAATAGTTTTGTCATTTTCATAGTATCAGTAAATGGTTTACTCCATCACGCTTTATTGGATTGGATAGGATGTTGTGGGTGTTGCAGTTTAATAGAATAGGTGAACACTGATATTGAATGGAGTGAAGTGAATGAAGTTGTCATGGTTATAAAAATGGATTGTTTGATTCTGCATTCAGCCATAATACAGCTCAAATGTAACAAAGTGGGTGGTAAATAATTGGTTTCCTGGAGTAGGGAGGGTAAATATCAAGGTAGAGGCCATCCATCCCAGTTCGTCTTCCTCACACAACCCCTCCCCCCCCCCATCCTCAGTGCTGCTCCTCTAACCTTGTCAATGAATACTGATGAACACATCATCTCAGTGTGTGTGCTTGTTAGAGGTTAGTTGAGGTAGTTCTTAATTGGCTGGGTGGCGGCTTGATTGAGCGATTGATTGACGGATTGATCCGGTTGGCTAAGTAATTGGGGGAAAAAAAAAAAAAGGTCTGAGCAACTGAACAGCGATGTGATGCTCAGTCTAATCTATTTACTCTTTTGTTACTTATATGCTCGGCTGACAACATGGTGACATGCCGCCGACTGGATCCCCCTGCAGTTTAGAGATATTTAATGATGACCCAAAGGTCTGAAGTAACGATTCCAAAATAAAAGACTCAATTTAGTTAATGAAATGGTGAATTGCACCGAGCCAGTTGGGACTGTTAATTACTGCCACAGACTCGGTGTTCCCCTCTTGTCTGTCGTTTGCACGTCACGGGTGCAGCGTCGTAATTTGTTTAACCGTGAAGAATCCTCACAGCAACAATCAAAAACACTAATAGCAGGCACATTGCGATCTTGACAAAACCGCCGGACAGATGGATGAGCAAGCTTTCTCTCTCTCTCTCTCTCTCTCTCTCTCTCTCTGCCTTGCCTTCCCTCCCTATACCTCCTAGCTTATTATGTACTTATTGCCCAGGGGGATGGCCTCACAGTGATAAATGGGATAGTTGTTCTGGCTGTCCAGATGCGCCAATTAAAAAAAAACTTGAATCAGACCTGTTTCATGTGTATTACACTCAAAGTTTCCCCAACTTTTTTTTGGTGTTTTATTTCATGCTAGTAAAGTTCACACTTGTTAATTCCCCTTTTTATTTATTTTTTTAAATATTTTATTTCTCATCGTGATAGCACTGGATGGACACTTTAGATAGATAGATAGTATACTAAAGGAGGTGTCTCTAAATTTGCCTGGATTTTCACACATACAGCGAGGCGGGGTGTTGATGGGATGAAGGATGACACCTCGAAGGACACAATTTGTCCATCCTGTGAACTGACTGCAAGAGTACTGAACTCATCTAGAAGGACTGATAGCATTGCTTGCCAGCTGCCAGTACTACGAGTGCCAGGATGTGCTGTTTTTAATCCTGCCAATAGTAACTACCAGAATATATACACTGAACAACCACACTGTTATCAGTCGACCTTGTATCCCCCCATCAGCTTTGTACCCTATTATGTAAGGGAAGTCTAGTTAGTGTATGCTAAGTCACGCTGTGTCAAATTGCATGATTTCTAAGTATTGGCAAAAGTGTATGTTCAGCAACTTTGAGTTAAATCATTTAGACTCTGCATTCCCAGTCAAATCCAGTGTAAACCGCACATTAGGAAGCTTACAGTGGGTTGTTTGTATTGGGGGCATTCAGGTCAAACATTTTGCTCAGGAAAGCCTGTACTGGGAGTATAAGCACTTGGAGCTTTTATTTTGTAGAATAGAATAACTTTGTCGTCAACATTGGAGATTTGTTTTAGTTTCAAGCCAGTGATGATTATGCTTTCATTTGAAGCAACACACACACACACACACACACACACACACACACACACACTCCACACACACCAGAATGGTGATGTTAAATGTGTACGGGCGATATTGTGTCGCTTTCCCCTCTCAGTGCCCTTTGTTTTTATTTTTTTATACCTCCATTGTTTTTTTGGTTTTTTTAGGATTGTTTTCTTTCGTACTCCTAGTTCCCCCGGCTTAAAATTCCTGCCACGCATGAGGCACAGCGGCTACCTCCTGAGTGGTCACCTAAGTTCCTTAATGCTGACTTGCCTTTCTGTGTTACACTCCCCGTGAAACCGAATTCACAGTTCATGACTGTGTGGCTCTGATAAAAAAAAAAAAGTTGCATGGTGGGAGTGCACATCATGCTGGCGACAGAGATAGCTAAATGCCCAATGGCAGGAAGTGATTTAATAGCGGCTGATGCGGCGGCAGTAAAATATCAAGAGGCAGAGATGGAAACGTAATTGTAGCCGAGCAGATTTTGACAAATTTTACACTAATTGCAGGAATTTACTGGCAATGATGTCAGTTGATTGAAAGCATGCTAATCTATGGTGTAAAGACAAACCGAGTCGACTCTGTGTGCGAAGCGCATTGAGAGAAAAAAAAAAACCCTCTTGCAGGACCTCGAGCAAGCTGTAAACATCACATGTGAGTCAAGATCTTGCGCCCACGGGTGCACCGAGTGAGTCATCAAAACATCAAAGAATATTTGAGCAGAGAAAATAAAAAAACAGGCAATTTCTGTTTTGTTCTGATTTTGGGGTCTGTATCAGCTCCTTGGTGTTTCTTATGATCAAACCCGAATTAAAAACTCAACACTTAATTTTCTACTTCATTGGGTCACTCTTGATAGGAGATCTCCCTGCTGCTGTTAATATGCCCAGTGGTTCATTTTCCCACTTTCAAATTCTGGCCTGTACAGAAAAGTTTGCACTAGTGCGCATTAATATTTCCATTTGAAGCATTTAGCTGGCACTCTTATCTGAGTTACTCACCGTAAAGTACAGCAGCGGAATAAAGCTCACAAGATACCACTTGTGGAAGAGTCAAACAGCACGTGCACCTACAGTGGCACCATTCATCCATTCATCCATTCATTGTCTTTACCTGCTTCTTCATATTCAGAGTCACTGAGGGGTGGAGCGTATCCCAGCATGCATTGGGTGGAAAGCAGGGACTATTACAGGGCTTAACACACATGGACGGACAATGACACTGGGGAAGCGAACCCTTGGTCCTTCTAGCTGTGAGGCAAGAGTAACAAATAGGAAATAATAACAAAATAAAATAATGTAATAAAATAAAAATACTCACCCGGGGACGGTGGAGAATATTTCCACCCTGGGTACTTTTTTTTTTTTTTTTAAATCTTAAACACGTGTTGACACCAAGGTTGGAGGATTTACTGCGCGTTGTCCGATGTGATGTGGATGGATGTCAGTCAATCAGCCGCTTCCTGTTCGTATGTTACGGACAGCCTTCACATTGCTATTGGTAGCCAGTCACAGAGGTCACCTCTACGGATATAACCACGATACCCTCCAAAACATAAATATCCACGAACAGTTGTTTTATATGGTATACAGGTAACTTCCAGCTGATTTGGGGATTTTATATTGCACTGAGATATATATATATATATATATATATATATATATATATATATAGTATCAAGATGGTAATAAAGAAATATATGACTTGGTTTTAGCTCAGTGTTATATTGCAGGTCACGAGGGGTTACCATATTAAAGGTCATTTAATATCTGGTTTCCACCCTGAGCTTGATAGGACTGGAGTGAGGAACCTTGATCTCCAGCAATAACACCAGCAGTAGTAGTGCAGACTGAAATAGCACTGTACTCTCTGGGTGAATGTGTATTGATGTTCCCAGTAATATATTACTCACGGGGACGCGACCGTTCCTCACCGTGGCATTGAAGATGTCCTTGTGTTGCACCGCATGTCACAACTCGTCATGTGCGATACATGCAAGTTGCGTGGGGACTTGTACACCGCTGCAGATGCTAGTATTGCGCTATATTCTCGACGGCAGCGATACTGAATACAATTCCGATGCACGCCGCAGCTTAATATCACCCTGAGGCCCTGCGTATGCCCTGATTGCTTACCAAGGCGTCTCCGAATACCCCCCCTCCCCTTCCAAAGCCGCCGTGCAACAGGATTCCTGCAGGGTGAAAGGGATTCAGAAACTCCATCTGTGTTCAGGATGTTCCTCGGCGATCGTGTTCTGGCTAGATCTCTTGTCTCTTGGTTTCTCTTTCTCTCTCGCTCTCGTTCTGTTTCCACCGCTCTTCATCAATTAGCCATCGATGCTGGTTCAGATTAATTATGTAGCCGCGGACCCACGCAGGAGCCCGAGCTTCTCTCAGATGGGTAAGCACGGTATCTGTTTTTATCTGGGAGGGGCCGAGTGTTGCGCGGGTCAAACAGAGATTGAGGTTACTTCTGATATAGGGTGTCGAGACAAATGTGGTTATCCTGACTGACGTGCACACAGGTGTGTCTTTCAAAGTAGTAGGAAAAAACAGCGCCCGCATCAGTTGTTTCATATTTTTAGAAAATAACATTTGCAAGTAATAAAAGTTTCGCAAATTTGGTGAGCATCTTTCAGAACCAACCAGCTTTGTCGCTTCACTTTGGTCATTTTTTTGCAGTTATATAAACCAGACTGCGCTCATCACATGTATAGTCTTTCAGAGAAAAGCACATCTGAGCAGAATACTTCATATGCTTACATCATTGCCCTTTGTTTCTTCAAAACAATAGTCTGTACATGTTGCCACGCGACGTCGACTTGTTGAACGAGCCCGGCACACTCAACACAGGAGGAGGTGGGCACTCTGAGCGCAACTGGCTTTGAGAAACCGCAACGTACCCACAAATCCACAACGCGCCATTCTCATACATGCAAACATTTACCGCATGCGTGGGAGCAGAGCACAGCAGATGCATGCAGCGTGCACACACACTATATCATCATGCCGTCTAAAAATAGTGTGATCATTTTCAGCACGGTTCACTAAGCATGGATTTCATTAACACAGGGGGTCCGGGGTGGCTCGCCCATTGGTTTAAAAACCGGAGCCAATCGATGCAAAGCGAACTGTGCGGCCCTGGCATTTCATCACTCGCACGGCCAGAGATCCATTTGTTTGCATCGAAAAAAAAAGATGACACAGATGAGTTGGAAGTGAAAATTCACTCTGAGAGACAACCGTGTTCCAGCATGACGTATCTCTCTTCTCTTCATGAAAGTGCTATAGGTGCTAATTCTATAGGATTAGCCGTTCCGTCTGTAATCAGATGCAGCCGTCAAAGAGGTCCCACTTTTTTTTTTTACTGCAACCTTGCTGCACTACAGCAAACGCTTGCTGCACTGCAGTGTTCTTGTTTGAGATGAAAATGTTTTGAAAAAAAAGTTCAGATGGCATTTTTTCTCGCCATGAATCGTTTGATTAGACGTTTGGTTTTTTGTCGTGTCACAAGACGCTTATTCACTTTACAGCACTTCAAAATCACACGGCTGCTGCAGCACTAATGGCAAATAGATGCATGACGGGGGGTGGGGGATGGGTGGGGGGTTGGGGGCTTTGATGGGTACCACTGTAAGCAGCCCCTACTGCAATATCCATGAGGCAACCCGCAACAGACAAAACGACGCTCTTCATCGCCTCTTGATCTCCTGTAGGCAACACGCCATCGCTTTCCTTCTGCCCCGTTTTCACTGACGGTTCTCTCCTGACAAACTACTGAATGGAACATTTTTTTTTTTGCCTGCAGGGAGCAGATTTGATGTCAAAACAACTCTGTGTGTGTGTGTGTGTTTTCAACCACGCTACCTAGTCTACTAGCCACGGGCAACAATTACACCCCCCCCCCCCGAAGAGCAATATCTCAGACTACATTAATTGACTGTACGCTGGCCATCTCGATGTTAAAAAGTAATTCAGTGTGCAATCTACCAAGTGGCTCTCTCCTGACTGAATAGTTCAATAAAGCCCTTGTTGGTGCGGCGCGGCGAGGCTATTAGGCCCCTCCTGACACATCGCCCACGATAATTGTGATTGTTTAGACGTTAACAATCACAGATGTTCTCCGAGCTTGTGTAGGCTTGTTGGAAAGTCCTTGGCGCTACTGTACTTCATCAAAACCTAAAGCGCTATTCCCCCCCCCCCCCCCCCCCCCCCGTCTCACCGCGGGGAGAGGTGGGTTGAATGCACGGTGGCAGGCCCAGGGTAGGCATCTAAGTATAGTTCGGTGTGTGTGTGTGTGTGTGTGTGTGTGTGTGTGTTTTGGGGGTGCGGTCTATTTATGGCTCAGCCTGTGGGAGATGTCCAAGTCCAACAGAAAGGGCAAGGGGGCATGGGAAGACCTCCACTACTCTCTACTTCACATGTCCTCCGTCCCTGTTAAGACTTTAAGCGCTATCCCTGTCTGTGTGTGTGTGTGTGTGTGTGAGTGTGAGTGTGAGAGCACAATAGCCTCAATGCACAAGAAAAAACGTGTGACAATATTTCACCCAACCGTTCACGCAAATTGTTCAGGCAGAATCGCTCTTAATGAAATTGGAAACTTTCTCGTGGCGTCCCCCATAGCAGCTTGTTTACACGGCAACAAAAACTTTCTGTTCCACTGATGGCTCTTTGTTGTTTTGTCGGGTTTGGGGGAAGGCGAAATTTCTTTTCTATTTGACTTTGTTTTACTTTGCATGTTTCAGGACAAAAATGCATAAAAATAAAAGTTTTGGGGGCATTACCAAAAAGCCAACTAACAAAATAAACGAGAGAGAGAGAGAGAGAGAGAGGAGGATGTTCCACAGTAGTGAGGGGAGAAACATCATTTGACAAACAATTCCTTTCGGTGTTGAGGAAAAGTACTGCTGTGCAGCAAGAATGATTAAAAAAAGTGTTTAAAAAACTTTTATGACGGGGGGAGGGGGAGTTGTAGGACAGGACAATTCAATGAGGTCGGACAGGAATGTCTTGGTTAGTGGGAACCACAATTTTGAAGTGTGCAGGAGTGATTTGTTCACTGAGAGTTCCCTTTGGAAGAATCCTATTGAATTGGCTCCAAAACTATATTCAAAAAAATCAACTGGAAAATATCACTTTTTTGGTGTCAGGTGCATTGTTATTATATGTTTTACCTTTTATCGAGGAAAAGTGAATTAAGCACGCTTTCTCTTTTCCGGCAACACCCTGACTCCCATTCACAGTTACACACCTGTGAGCTGCCCAGTACAACCGCAGTACAACTCTACTGTTGGTCGCCGTGGCTTAGCCAGCTCAGCGGCACTGCAAGGGCCCCCTAGTGTCTGGTCTTGTTAAATCACTTGCCACAATTCAGCCAATCAAATCGATTGTTTGCAATGCATGAAAGGAGACACCGCCGTCTGCCAGAGGGGGATAAACTACAAAAGATGTTTGGAGATGAAAAAACAACATTACCTACCGGTCAAAAGTTTTAGAGCACCCACATTTACCCAGTTTTTATTGAAGTTTAAGCAAAGACAAATCCAGTGAATAACCTGAAATGGTACAAAGGTAAGTGGTACACTGCTAGAGGTTAAAAAAAACTGTTTAGGTCAGCAGAAACTGAAAAATAATGTCAATTTCAGAGCCAACGTGTCCAACTCCAAAACTCCAAAGCCACAACGGACTCTGGTTTCTGAGAGTCAACAGCCTCGAGCACAAGTCAACACAGGTCAAAGTAAGCAAGTCTCAGTTTCAACTGTGAAGAGAAGACTTGGACTGGAGGTTTGACAGGTCGAGAGGCAGGAAGGAAGACATGGCTAAGATGGAAATATAAGAAACAGAGGCTTGCCTGGGCCATGGAAGCACCGCCACTGGACTACTACTGGAAGAAGGTCTTATGGACCGATGAATCAAAATTGGTAAAAGGTGGGTGTTGTAAAACATTTGAGCGGTAGTGTATACTGGAGTAGAAGCTTTGTCCATTGGGGGTGGGTCATTTCAACAGCTGTTAACGAATGAGCCGGGAAAAGCAAGTTCAAGTCAGACCTTTGCTGGGGAGGAAATGTGGACCTCTTTTACCCCCTGCTCTAGGCTGTCACTGTCCAATAGGAGTGGTAGCATCTGAGCGACCCCAGAGCTGTGGTCCTGTGGTTTTACCAAAGAATCAAATAGTCTCCCAGAGTTGGTTAGGAAATGTGAGAGATTGCGATCAGATTGTGGGAGCCACAATCGGCCACTGAGCTGCTCCACTGGAACCGTTTAAGTGCTTTGCTCAAGGGAACCTTGAGAGTGGTTGGGAGAGCAGAGCAGTCCTCGTTTCATTTCCCACCCTTATTTTTCTCAGCGGTTTCCGAGGATTCGAACTGACGACCTCACTCCTCTCTAACTCCCTCGGATACCCCGTAGGCATTTTGGTACATTCCAAGTAAAAATGTGTCAGTGCTGTTTACCATTGGAGTTTGTCCTCTCTAGCTGAGTAGTTGCAAAGCTCTCTAGCTGCAACTCTGCTTGCAAAAGAACTAGTTAGCCATTCCCTGTTGGTTAACTCCAGAAGGTGCTACTGTATGGTTACCATCGGTGAGAAGATCGGCAGCCTTTACCGGCTCCCCGGCTGCATCGCTGCTGCATTGTACCACCACCAGGATGCGACGGATGCAGGGTGGATGGGAAATATGGTCTTCATTTTGAGAAGCACAACACGCTACACACGGCACCTTGAAGATCAAACTGGATTAGATTAGATTAGATTAGTGATTTTGTTTTTGCAATTCATGAAGCTACAGCAGTCGCTCAGAGAAACCACCGGGGGCGCTTGTGCAGCCTGAACGTCTTCTAGCACACAACCTGCAACATCTAACCGTCATGGTAATGAAGTTGATTGATTGTCAATTTATCAGAAAAAGTTTTTTGACAAATTGAATGACGTTTTTTTTTTGCTATTTGTGTGTCTGCTCATGTTTCCTATTACTTCCATATATATATATACGCTATACCAGCTCCCCTCCCTGGCTCCCTCTCTCTCCCCCTCCCTCCCTCCCTTCATTTGTTCTAGGGACAGGGCCCCAGTGTGTGTGTGTGTGTGTGTGTGTGTGTGTGTGTGTGTAGCTCCCTGTGCTGTACTTTCCTGTGCTTGTGCTTGTGCTGTGCTGCTTTCCATCCAGCCCCTCAGAATGAGCTCTCTCATGGCAAACACACTGTCAGCGCGGCGTGGAAAAGCCAGATTCGGCCCGCTGTCTGGTACCGCTACCAGCTCCCTGGGCTATATTTAGTTCCCGGAACGGGCCGACACCACCGCTACCTCCTACTACCATCATCATCAGCACCAACCGGGGGGAAACGGGGGGGAAAAGTCTGTGGGAACTGTAGCTACCACCGCTGCCACATTTCTCTCTCTCTCTGATGTTCCTATGTAAGTAAACCCTTTCTAGAATTTTTGAAGGGCTGGGAGGGGATGCAGTAGCTATATTGGAACGCTTTTTTTGTGCGGTGTCATTGATGTAATGGAAGCGGAGTGCCGAAATGTCGTCGTCTTATTGTGAAGGACTTAGAAACAGGTGTGCACTAGCTCTTTCTCTGTCAGGGTTTGAGGAGAGAGTGGCTGGTCGTGAGTCGTTGGAGGTGCAGTAGCATTTGGTTTGAAGTGAGCTAGTCCAGGTGCATGCTCGGGTTTCAGTCTCGGTGCATAACCTTGCGTGTTTTATGTGTTCCCTGGATGCCAATACACCATCTTAGCATTCGAACAGGGAAAATGCTGTAGCGTGAACCGCATTTCTCTTTGCTCATTGCTTATCGGTCACAGAGGGAAAAGGGGGAAGGAGGGGAGCGGGACACAGGAGGACGTTGGAAAGTCTAAAAGTGAGTTTCTCATCCCTGAAAATGGAAAGTCAGAGAGAAGGCAGACATAAAAGAGCAGACAGGATGGTGGGAACATCTGGAGAAACAAGACGAGTGCCAAACCCCCAGCGACAACATGAAGGGACTCGGGGAAGTCTCCTGAGACGGGCTTGAACACACACACACACGTACACACACACACACACACACACACACACACACACACACTCATACATATGTGCATGTAAGTGCACAGACACACGCACGGTCATGTTACCTTCTGCTAAAAATGTGTCATTTCATTCTTTGCTCGTTTTATTTTGTATTCTTCTTAAAAAACTATTCAGTCAGAAATGTTCAGTTTTGTTATGGATGATGTTCAGTTCTCCACCTGCAGGTATTTTTTTTGTTGTTGTTGTTTTAGATTCTCACCCTATCTTACTCAGTGCCATGAAGAGTCATTAAGAACAGAGCTGTGCTATATATGGAGTGATAGAGCTCCAAGAGAGCGCCACTACCTTCTGCTGGACTGACAGGCCAGTTTTCATGACACCAATTACCTCCAGCGGAGTGTGTGTGTGTGTGTGTGTGTGCGTGTGTGCGTGTGTGTGTGTGTGTGTGTGTGTGTGTGTGTGTGTGTGTGTGTGTGTGTGTGTGTGTGTGTGTGTAGAATTACCTTCAGTATGCCATCCCCTCATCCTTCACTGCAGGGGAAAAAGCTGCTTGATGGAGTACCCCTACTTGGACCCCCTCTCCCCCTTCTCTCGCTCCCTGCTTCTCCTCTCTCATTCACCCTCCCTCCCTCCTTCTCCCTCATCTTTCTCTCTCTCTCTCTCTCTCTCTCTCTCTCGCTCTCTCTCTCTCTCCCCCTGTGCAGGGGATTCAGACGTCTCAGAAAATTGATGTCGATGTCTTTCGTGATACCTCTGACTCCCAAGGTCCAATCATGTAGAAAAAAAACAAAAAAAGAACGTATGCACCGTCCGGATTGCACCGAGGAGGAAATGAAGGGGTTAAGGGGTTTTCGATACCATCGGCAATTCCTCGGCATTTTGGATCGCTTTCATGTTGTATAGCATGAGCTGGGATGAAAACATGAATGATGGTGAGGTGAGGTGGTATGAACGCCTCATGTAGGAAGCTGACGTGTACAACAAAGCAGCTAGCCCCGTTGTGCTCTCTCTTGTGCACCAAAGACTCAGTGGTTTGTGGAGGTAACCACCGGCTCAGTAGTGATGAAAGGGAATTTTGGGGGGGGGGGGGGGGATTTTTTTTAGTTAAAGGGCAACCACCTAATATTCTCCCAATAAATACATCTAAGGACAGCCACCCTGTCTCAGTGCATCACCGGGCAGCGTATAGGAAAATAATGGAAAAACACAGCTCGCTCGCAATTCTGACACAAGTTTAAAATGAGGCGAACGGAAAAATCCTGTCCGGCCAGTGGAAATAGCCCCTGAGAGGAAATAACTTGACCATGCTAATGCCGGGCCCAGAGACGAGTGCACCGCGGCCATTAAAGCGCCCGGGAGAGAGAGATACAATCAATGAACCCACGCACTTGGAGAACAGCGCTGGGGGACGGAGCATAAGCGCCACAGAGGGAGCTACCCGAAGGCCCGCGCTCGCAGAGAGGTCCCACTCCCATAGAAATACGAGCACACAGATATTCCCGTCTTTGTTACCGGTGAGGGCCGCGAGGGTTCGTGTCCGTTCTAGGCAGGATAGCTCTATGCTGCCTAGCCGGCGAGCCTTTTCCTAAAATAGCCAGCCGGGCCCGCTCGTGGGGTTACTCAGTTCAATCAGTTGGCCTTAGTTCATTTGCTGCTTGTAATGATTACAGCTAGAAGGAGGAGAGGATGAGGAGAAGGGATAGAGGGAGTAGAGGGCCCGGTGGAGAGAGTGAGGGATATTAAGAGGAAGAGCTTGTGATATTCATGTTCATATGTACAAAACTGTGGTTTCATGACCATCAGCTGACCGGTAAATAGTGAAGGTATATGTACTATAGGCAGTGAAACATTGAATTGTGCAGATAGACTACATGAAAGTCGTTTTTCTTTTCTTTTTGACTTAAATAGATGAATGATTGTCTCGTCCTCCTGTTAGATTCTTTCTTAAATGCTGTGCTTGTGAGCTTTTTTTTTTATGTGACTTTTCTACCAGCTGTATTGGCAGCCATTGGCTCGAGGGAGTGACACACTAACACTCCCCTCCCCTCCTTCGTTGGTACCTATGATGCTGTGGCCAATAACCTGACATACTCTATACCATGGAACATGCATCTAGGACAGTTTACGCTATTGGCTGGGATCCAGTGCAGGTCTGAACCTGTTTTGATTTGGAAACGGAACCTGAAAAAAAAATGCAAAACCTTTTTCATAATAGTTAACTGTCCTATCTTTCACCCAGCAAACGTCATTTAAACATTTACAACTACATTGCAGTCTTTGTTGATAAGCCAGTAAAAAACGTTTCACAGCCAGATGCATTGAACTATAATAGCCACATAGTAGCCACAACCAATTTGAAAAAAAAATGCTTGTGCTTTTGTACACCAATTTCAAATGACATTGCAACTTGTTGCCCTTTGCACATTCCCGTTGAGCATTGCCACTTTCCCGTTGAGCATTGCCACTTTCCCGTTGAGCATTGCACGCCCTGTGTGTGTATGTGACAAATAAAGTTCTTGAATCTTGTCAGTCAGCGCTTCCCTTTGACAACAGCCTGTGGTGTAGATGTTGTGTAGAAGATTAAATAAACTGTAATCATGCCAACACACATCGCCTCAAGCATTTCAGTATCAATTCCAGCTCAAGTGTGGTGACTGGTGAAGCCGTCTTCTTCTAATAGTGATCATGGCTGCACCTTGTAGGAACCACCCCGAACCGAAGAGGTCATACTTAAGGTTTTGGGCTTTGTATGGTTGGTTCCCTTTTGTTCCTGAGGTGGTTTGCGCTAACGGGACGCACTGTTGCTTTCTTTTGACCAACATGTCTTTGTTGGTGACTCTTCTAACTCATGGTCAGTACTATTTTTACTCCCGCTAGTAGCAGGATTTAGACTGCATCTGTCTTGTGATGTTGCAATAAGATGACACCTGTATAGATAGATAGATTTATTTGACAAAAATTAAAACATACATGACAGGCTGATAGCGGCACGGTGGTGTAGTGGTTAGCACTGTCGCCTCACAGCAAGAAGGTTCTGGGTTCAATTCCACCTTCCACAGGCCTTTCTGTGTGGAGTTTGCATGTTCTCCCTGTGCCTGTGTGGGTTCCCTCCGGGTTCTCCGGCTTCCTCCCACAGTCCAAAAACATGTGGCTTAGGATAATTGGTGACTCAAAATTGCCCGTAGGTATGAATGTGAGTGTGAACGGTTGTTTGTCTCTATGTGTTGGCCCTGTGATGGACTGGCAACCTGTCCAGGGTGTACCCCGCCTTTTGCCCAATGTCGGCTGGGATAGGCTCCAGCCCCCCCCGCGACCCTGAACAGGATAAGCGGTGATAGATAATGGATGGATGACAGGCTGATCATCATACAGACTCCATATAAGATTTTATAAAATTGTCGAGGATTAAAATACACAAAAAAGGGATTATTTCCATTGTGGTCCTCTATCGCAGTTACAAGATGGCAGATTGAATAAGAAAGTGTCAAGCAAGAATGACATTAAATAAATAAAATGAAATAAAATAAAATAAAATAAGCAGTAAAACATGCAAACTTTTATAAATCTACAAATTATTTAACAGCCATCTCCTCTCAACCGGGGTTAAGGGAGATGGGCAGCTTGTTCCATTCACATGTGGCTGTATTTAAAAATGTATTTTTCCCAAAACATGTTTTAAGTCTCATTGGAATACAGTTTGTTTGACTGCCTCTAGTGTTGTGGGTGTGGTTGTTTTTAACTAGATCCTCTCATCTAGATTCTCTCATTCTATTCTCTCATTTAGTATCTCTCATCCTCTCATTCCGGCTGCTCAGGATCCATAAACTAAAGGCCTTTCGTAGGTCTCTGGATGTCTGACCGCCATCTGTGATCCCTGCTTTAGCTAGTTTGTGTGTGATTAGCCGGCTATTTTCCTCTCTCTTTTCAGGGACTTTGCACCATAAGCTAAAGAACCTTCTTCCATCTCACCCTTTATTATTGGCCACACAACTGTAAGGTAAGATTTATATGCAATTGGTCTTTGATAACAATGGCTATGACTGATGGCGATCTGGGGCAGGCTTATAGGGAAGCCTTACTCTGTGTGTGTGTGTGTGTGTGTGAGAGAGAGAGAGAGGAGGATATGCATCACCTTATTCTGCTGCAGAGGTGTCACTGGATGCCTGCCCAGTTTCTTTATGCGCCATTTGTTCAACCAGCGGTGGAGGGGCCATAACTTACAGTATCTGACACACACACACACACACACACACACACACACACACACACACACACAGATGCACACACACACACACACACACACACAGACACACACACACACACACAGCGCTACTACCATAACTATTAGATAAGAATACTGTTTTGCTCTCTTGGCATCAGAGGTCTTTGTGTTTAAAAATGAGAGACGCGAGACAGAAATTCTTTTCCTGGCCGGTCCACTCTCACAGTTCTGCAACTTAATCAATTTCAGGATAGACCCCGCGACAGTGAAGCATTACCTCAAAACCTCTGTAGTAGAACCTTATTCATCAGAAACTTTGGAACAGACTGGTCTAGAAGAAGAGGACCTCATGAACCATATACATAATTTATGGAATTTCTTTGTTGATACATGCTACTAAAATGTTTGATTAGATAAAACAAAGTATAATTACAGGATGTTGAATTGCGGAAATGAACCAACACTGCCCACTGGTTTACTACCGGCTAGGTTTCCATAGACACGTCTTCTATCAACTAAACCAAGCAATACATTTTGTTGAAAATGTACCTGGCGGCACTCTTTGTTATACAAGCAATCATAAAATATACACATTTCTGTCATTTTTATTGATTTTTTTTTTTTTTTCTTCAAAATTGTGTACTAAGGAAGTCAGTGAATAAATATCACCTCCTTCTATGACATATTTCAGAATGGGACCCGCATGGTTAGTAGTTAGCTCATCATATCCAGTAATCTGTAATGTATTAGTGACGTAAGCTTTGGCTCCCTATACAGCAAGAACACCCTCTGGGGCTTTGTGACATCACAGTGGCCTTTGATATACTATAGAAAATGCCATCCCTCCTTAACCTCCCTTCAGCCTTTCAGTTTTCCCTTTATTTCTCCTTTCCTCTCCATTCATCTCTTCCTCCATTCATACACATCCATTCACCTTTCTCATACCCCATTCCTCTATCCCTCCTTTCATCCATCCTTCCATCTATACCCGCGTTCATACCTTAAATTCTTGTTTCCTCTCCTCACTGATCGCTTCTCACTGCCCGCTCCTACGTTCATCCCTCCCTCCTTTCATTCTGCCCTCCAACTATTATCTTCCCCCTCCTCATCCTGTCCTCCTTTTGTTCCTTTCTTCTTTCCATCCTGGCCCTGCTCTAAACCTCATTCTCTGAATCCCTTCCCTCCCTCTCTCCCTCCCTCCTTTCATCTGTACACCCCCTTCAAAACCCCCTCTCTCCCTTCCTATCTTCCTACGAATTGCAGATGAATTGCATATATGTTTTGTAAATCATGATATGAAAACAGAGCTCTGATGATATGATATGATATGATATGATATGATATGATATGATATGGTTCAATTATATATGCTTCATTTCCTTTGAGCCTCATTTCCAAAGTAATGGTAAAGCGCTGGTCTAAAGATCATATTACTGTTTTATCATTATCATTTCACATTAAATATCATCAGAGTTTTGGTTTCCTGTGAAAGTGAAAGTGAAGTGAAAACATTAAAATTCACCAGTTTCATGTCATCTATGCTTTATGCCCTATGAAGTGGAGGATTTACTTATTGCTGTATGTAATGTAACATGGGGCATAATGGCAAACCTTTTCCTCAGTAAGTCAGAAAAACTGTCAAAATCTGTATTTTATTTGAAACTCTTTCAAATGAATCACTGGTTTGTTAATTGATGTGCCTTTTCTACTACTCAGGAGATGCACTGTGTCATGGGTCAGTGGGTTTGAATGTAAGCCAAAGTACATGAGGACAGGGTTAAATTGAATTTCCCATTGGCACACTTAATAACATTAGGGGCAAATGCTAGTGATTTGTTCACACCTACTTTGAGGTTTTCCAAGGGCGGGTTCAAGTGGGACACTGAGTGAGTGGCTGACATGACGTTTTATTGGCTTCAGGCCAGCAGGCCACCCTTGATGTTGGGCCCTGGGTGGGCGGAGAAATTGCTATTCTTTCACATTTTAAAGCCCTAGGTAGGAGAGATACATGGAATGATTTCCTCTCAGAAGGGAGATGCCATTCTTCTTATAGCCAAAGGCATGGTCAAACATTAGTCACTCAAGGGCCATATTACAAAGAGCTGCCATCTTCTCACATCATAGTCACAGAAAAAGCCTGGCTTGCTTTGAGCCTTGCATCGCCTATCTTTCACACTGTACTTACAGTGCTCAAGTTAAATATAGCCTGGATTTTAAAGCTTTGTTGGTGTGCATTCGGGTTAGGTATCGCTGGAGCTGCTCATTGGGGTGTGAAATGATGTTCTGGCTTCATGAGGTCGTGAAAGATGTGTCACGCAATGGGCCATGCGTGGCACTTCAATATTTTATGTCTTAGTTGTGTCGGACTTTTAGACATCTCTGGGCTTCGTCTGGTTTCTTTTAATCTGAAAACAAGCCTTTAGATCAAACTTTTATTGTGAAATGAGAGGGATCGGTGTATGAAGTTCTTCTGTGGAAATTCTGTCATTGTTTTAGCTTCAAGGCAACTTAAAACTAATAGCTAATTTTCTCTCCCAAAAGCTCTTGCTAACTTGTGTATAGCCAGGTTGTTAGCTAATAGCATTGAAGAAAACATTCCCGAACAAGATTCCACTGGAAGTTGAGAGATTCTCGTCCCTCAAGGATAGCCTGACAAAGAAGACCATTTCACTCTTAACTAATTCATGTTTTCATGTTTCTTGCAGCTTCATCACTTGATTCAATATTTCATAGTGATTGATTATGTCACTTAATGACATGCTTAACACACTGCTACAAGTGTGTCATATGCTTTGCCATCAGAAGGATGGAGAAACAGATTGGGTTGTTTGAAGTTTAGGTAGCAAGTATACCCAGTCAAAAGTCCACTTCTTGGGATTATTTCTATTCCTTGTTGAGAAGGTGGTGTTGTACAGAAGCTGGTTGCACAACATTTCTTGTGACTTCCCATTATCCCATTATCTCGAGATAAGAAATTAAGGGTTTTGCTGAAATCACAGCTTAGTTGTCCCACTGCTGTTGCATTCACGAGAGGCGAACCGGTTAGCCTGGTAGCGTGGCCAAAGTGTAGACTGACATTGTCTGGAACTGACATTGTCAGAAGATGAGATTTTAGTTTCATCAAGGTCTGGCACAGGCGAAGAAGAAGACTAGCCGGGCAAGCTAATGAAGTTGTGATCTTGAGAAACCAATTTTTTGATAATTAAGACGCGATCGCAAGAAAACAAAGTGCGATATCTCGAGATCATGAGATAATGAAGACGTGATCTCGAAATGACAGGATTGAAAAAACATGGCTTCCGTAGATGTTCTGATATAGTGTTTTTTTGTGTCTGCGTTTGGCTAGCAGTTGGCAGTTTGACTGTAGGTGTTTTATCTAGGTCGCTGACCGTGGTTATGGTGTTCTCTGTCTCTGATCCAACTTTTTTCCTACTTCCATCTTCTTCTTTTTTTTAACAGAATGGCTCTCATTTCTTTCTCTCTTTATCCTGGGACGGTTCAAATCATTTCCATAACAGGCGGAGAGCAAGCGCATGGCGATGTGAGATGGTTTAATGCTTTGCAGATTCAGCGGGTAGTTAAATTGTAACATCAAAGATACAGTTATGTAGGAAGCTCTCTGTCAAGCCGATACATTTATACACTTGTTTTTTTTTGAAGATTGTTTCAGCGTTTTTGTATAATTGGACAGTGAGCAGTAGAGAAAAGACGGAGGAGAGGGAATGGCATGCAACAGAGCCCACTAAGGTCATGCAGATGGAATTAACTGTTGAACGGATTCCCCGCATCACTTTTAAAAACAATAAAAAAATAAAAAATAATAATAACATTTTAAATAATAAATAAAATAATAACATTTTGATGCATCGTTTTTGTTTGTTTCGTTTTGTTTTATGCCTACCTATTTTTTTTATATATTTTTTTTAATTACATTTTACATAATTACATATTTTATTTTGAAAAAGTGACACGAGGCATCTGTTAAATTGGCATGGCCTAACTGGAATGAAGCCCGCAATGGTTCAGAGCCGTGGTACTGGAGCCATGTCCAGTTTAGTCATATTTGATACACTCATCATGAACAGGAGCGCAGGGGGAGCGACAGAAATGAAGTGTCTAACAGATACAAATATGTCCATAGGGGTTTTTTACTTGGCAGCCTAACATGTTCTGGCCAGTACCTGCCTGCAGCGTTGCGTTGACATCCGAGTTGCTTCGGTTGTCGATACAGAAAAATAACGCTGGCCTTGAAATCCAGTCCTAATGGCATTATGATGGATTCATCAGAGTTCCAAATTATTATGCAAGTAGGATTTCAGTTAAATAAACATTTGTTTTTTTGTTTTTCAATGAAATGTTTCGCTTGTGTTGTTTCTCCTGTCTGTTTAAAACACTGACATCAATTTCAGACAGGTTTGATAATTAATTTGGTAGGTGAGCCTAATTAAAGGGAAACTACTTAAGGAGGTTGTTCCACATTATTAAGCAAGTCACAGGTTTCATGCAATATGGGGAGAAAGAAAGATCTTTCTGCAGATGAAAAGCGTGAAATATTGCAAAAGGTATGAAAACACTGGAAATTTCACAAAAACTTAAGAGAGATCATCGTACTGTGAAAAGATATGTGTGTGATTCAGAGCGCAGACGGGTTCGTTCAGATAAAGCTGTATTTCGGCCACCCCTAACCAATGCTCACAAGGAGAAACGTTTGCAGTGGGCTCAGAAATACATGAAGACCAATTTTCAAACAGTTTTATTCACTGATGAATGCCGTGCTACACTGGATGGTCCAGATAGATGGAGTTCTGGATGGCTGGTGGCTGGCCACCATGTCCCAACAAGGCTGCGACGTCAGCAAGGAGGTGGTGGAGTGATGTTTTGGGCTGGAATAATGGGGAGTGAGCTGGTAGGCCCCTTTAGGGTGACCGAAGGTGTCAAAATGACCTCTGCAAAATATGTGGAGTTCCTAACTGATCATTTCCTGCCATGGTATAAAAAGAAGAACCATGCCTTCCGGAGTAAAATCATTTTCATGCAAGACAATGCACCATCCCATGCTGCAAAAAATACCATTGAGTCCTTGGCTGCTATGGGCATAAAGGGAGAGAAAATCATGGTGTGGCCACCATCATCCCCTGACCTCAACCCTATTGA
This sequence comes from Hoplostethus mediterraneus, assembly GCA_034670385.1. Lineage (NCBI taxonomy): Eukaryota > Metazoa > Chordata > Actinopteri > Trachichthyiformes > Trachichthyidae > Hoplostethus > Hoplostethus mediterraneus. Next base: position 5,042,266 of record JAXDDW010000013.1, read on the forward strand.
GGACCTGTGGAGCATCCTTAAAAGGAAGATCTATGAGGGTGGGCGGCAGTATACCTCAAAACAGCAGCTCTGGGAGGCAATTCTGGCATATGCAAATGAAATCCAGGCAGAAACTATACATGGACTCACAAGTTCAATGGATGGGAGAGTTGTGAAGGTGATGTCCAAGAAGGGCTCCTATGTTAACATGTAACTTGACCTGTAAAGATGTTTTTGATTGAAATACCATTTATTTTGAGAATAAAATACCTCCTAATGCAGAAAATACAACAGATTTCCGTTTTAAATTCTTTACAACCTATTGAATGCTATGAAACTCTGTTGTGCATAATAATTTGGAACACTGTATTTTGAGTTTTTAAAAAAAAAAATACTGTTGTCATCATCTGAAGTTTTGTTTAATAAAATCCTGATTATAATATAATTGTTGAGGATTAAAAAAAATTGTACCAACTGTCATTTGTATTGACTATTTAGGAAAAACGAACAAAAACAGCATATGCATAATAATTTGGAACACAGTGTATTTGTTTATCCAAGCATCGTATTGCTGCATCATCAAGCTCATCGAGGTGTCTCTGCATCTTCCTCTTCCTCGCCCTCATCTCCTTCCACCCTCCATCCTGCTCCTCACCCTCCTCCTCCTCCTCCCCTTGTATTTCTCCCCTTCCTCCTCCGGCTCATCTTCACGTCTCTTCATCTTCCTTTTCCCCCCTCCTCTCGTCCTCCTCCTCTCTCTCCCCTCCTTCACTGGCTCCTCTTTCCTATTGCTCTTCCTCCCCGTCTTCCTCATTCACCTCCCCACCCCTTCTGTTTCTCCCTCGTCCTCCCTCTCTTCTTCCCTTTTCTCTCCTCCCTTCTACAGTTACTCCCCTTTCTCCGCCTCATCCTCCCGATCTGCCTGTGCCTCCTCACCTCCCCTACCGGCTCCTCTTCAGTAGGGGAGGTGAAAACCTCCCGTCCTCCTTCTCCTCCTCCCCTCTGTTTGCTGCAGTGCATCACTAGCAGACACATTAACATCTCATCTCCATTACCCAGCAACATCCTGCCCTCTCCTTCTGCCCTTTTCTTCCCTCCCTCCTCTCCTCCTCCTCCACCTCTCCCATTCTCCAGCATCCTTTCATATTCTCCTTTTTTTTTTTTTTTTACCTTTACCCTATCTTCTCTCCTACCCCAGTTTGTTTTCCTCTCTGTGTCTATCCTTCAGTCTACCCTATCAGTCTTCTACACCATCCTCCACTTGTTAATCTTCTCTCCATCGCCTCCTCTATATTTGATCCATCTTACTGTAGAGGACCACCAGGGGCTCCCTCTCCTCTCCTCTCCTCATCCTCTCCTCTCCTCTCCATGCTGAGCTGTGCCAGGGGAGTGGATGCCCTTGGTGTGACCGTGAGAGAGATACAGGCTCAGGCTCTGCAGTAGCAAGCCAGCGAGTGAGCAAGTTGTTGTGTGTGTGTGTGTGTGTGTGTGTGTGTGTGTGTGTGTGTGTATGTGAGAGTGCATGCATGTGTCCTGCACAGCACACCAAACTCCACTCAACCAAGGGAGCCGTGGTTAATCGGCATCTCAGGCCATCTCTCATCCGAAGCTCACCATTGCCCACCATCCCAACCTTCTTCTTCTTCTTCTTCTTCTTCTTCTTCTTCTTCTTCTTCTTCTTCTTCTTCTTCTCTCTTCTTGCCTCCTCTTCATCATCCCTCTTACCTAATCTGCTTCTCCTCTCTTCTCTTGAAAGGAAAAGCTGTCCCGTAAACCGGCAGCACTATTTTTTCCTCACATTATACTGATACTGTTTTTGGGCTTTTCACCGAGCGACTCAAGTAACACAACAGGGTTTGCGCTGCATCGCGTCTGGGCTCCGGGCGATAAGGCAAGTTGTGACACATACATTAAGATAGCTAACAAAGCAGCAGCAGGTAGATTACAGGGAGTTTTTTTTTGTTGTTGCTGATGTTGTCAGGAACAGCGGCGAACAAAGTGTGGAACAAGCAGACTGAACAAGCAGTTTTTCAGGGGGCAGATATCTCCAGCTTCAGCCAGCAGTAAGTGTATTCAAGTCTCATCCTCAGAACCTCCATTTGAATAGAGATGGGTAATGACAGAGCGATAAATTGTATTACTTAAAAGGATTGGGGCTCTTGTCTGATTGCTATGTTGAAGGTGTCCTTGAAGATTGGTCTCTTTCCCTTGTGTGTGTGTGTGTGTGTGTGTGTGTGTGTGTGTCACTCTGCTCTGTCCTGGATTGTGCTGTAACAGACTGACCAGAGGGCACAATGATTTGCATGGTGTTAGTTAGAAATGTGCTCGTGAGTTACAGGCGGAGGCATTAAGCTCCATTGTCCTGCAGCAATGGTCAAGCAAAACAACACTTTATTGTTTGATCCCCAAATTCATATAAGACATACACTATATGGCCAAAAGTGAGTGGACACCTGACCATCACACCTATATGAGCTTGCTGGACATCCCACTCTAAAACCATGGGCATTAATATGGAGTTGGACCCCCCCACTCTTCTGGGAAGGCTTTCCACAAGCTGTTGGGAGTGTCTGTGAGGTCAGGCAGTGATGTTGGAGGAGAAGGCCTGGCTCGCAATCAGCGTTCTGATTCCTCCTAAAGGTTCAGTGGGGTTGAGGTCAGGGCTCTGTGCAGGCCAATCCAGTTCCTCCACACCAAACTGGTCTAACCATGTCTTTATGGACCTCGCTTTGTGCACAGGGGCTCAGTCATGCTGGACCAGCAAAGGGCCTTCCCCAAACTGTTGCCACAAAGTTGGAAGCCCCCAATTGTCTAAAATGTCTTGGTATCCTGTAGCATTAAGATTACCCTTCACTGGAACTAAGGGGCCAAGCCCACACCCTGAGGAACACCTGAACTCAATAACTAGTAGGGGTGTCCACTGACTTTTGGCCATATAGTGTAGGACTACCTTGTAGGCAAAAGTCTCAATATGGAGAAACACGGATAGGAACCTTCATGCTGACAATCACTTCCTGTTTGGCGTTTTTATCGACAATAGTTGACATAGTGGACTATTAGGAACAAAAGTAGAATGATTACAAAATAGTGGAATTGTTGGTCAAGTTGGTCATCTGCATCGCCTGAAAATCTTCAGCTTTTGGAAATTTCACCCATACACTTCTTTGTCCAAAGTACTTGAACTATAAGCTAACACAGTTCAACTGCAAATTAGACTGGGCCTTGAGCTAACGAGCAATTGACGAATTGATCCACCATCTCAGCGTTGTTCACCACTGACACTAAAATAAAAGATGCTAAAATATATAAAAGTGAAAAAAAACAAATGTAGATAATAAAGTGTTCATTAAAAATCTACACCCATTAAGAAGACATTTGAAATGTAGCAATCTGTATTTCTTTGTCATGGATTTGTTCCTAGCCGGTTTAAACGACGGAGCATTTAGCAAGAGAAAATTAAAAATTGCTGTAATGCGAAAGGCTTATTTAGTCAAAAACAATACAGATTAAAGATGTTTTGTTGGTTAATGCTAGCTTAATAGCCCCAATCTTTTTTTACAAGCACAGGATGTAGGCTAAGAGCTGCTGGAATCAGTGTGTGTGTGTGTGTGTGTGTGTGTGTGTGCGCACAGGGTTATACTGTATGTGTGTATGTGAGCTAGCATTATTCTCGGTGCCAGGCAGATCTGTTGCATAGCAACAGGAACTTTTCGAGGGCAGGAAATCTTTCACCAGTGGAATGTGTCAAGCACAAGAACAGTAGGAGTGGAGAGAGAGAGAGACATATATATATATGACGCCCAGAAACAAATGACTAAAGGCATATTCAGCCACATTTCTATAGAAAATAAAACCAGATGTGTGACTGGGGTTGAAGAAATCAAACTAATCCCTAAAACAAATCACTGGGAAGTCGTTATATACAACATGATACTTTTTATTGAGAGAGAGAGAGAGAGAGAGAGAGAGAGGCCAAAGTGTACTCCAACAGAAGTGATGCGAACAAAAAGGTTTCAGATGCCAAATAAAATGCACAGCACAGTTGGGGTGGACGGTGGCACTGGTTAGACTGTGAAGGGTTCCAGAACAGGACTCCAGGTCATTGATTAACACCATACGTCATCAATCATACACGTCATATACATTTCCATACATTACCATAAGTCCCGGGCGGGGTCACGGCTTCTGTGTATTTTCCATCAGCATAGTAAATTATGGCTTTCTGAAGTCATGCTGCTGTTCCTTGTTAACCTTTTCTGTCTTGTCTTTCCGTCCCTCCGTCCACAGTCAAATCGTAGAAACACAGAAGTAACTTTGACGTGAATGGATCGATCGCGGGATGAGAACGTTTTCCCATCATACCATTTTCCCCACATGTTCCCATATGAGGACTAGATCATCAGAGCAGAATATCAGCTGAATAGAAACTTATTTTTCATTGGGTCAATCAAGAATTTAGCCATCTTTTCAGTTAGTTGGCCTGTATCTTCCTAACCATTACTCCCTATTGTCTCCTAATGAAACACATTCAGTATTCTCTGTTTGTTTTCATGCACCGCATGTTTGCGTCGGCATCAGAAGTTGTTATCATGAAGGTTTATTTAGTTTCAAAGACTTTCGAATCGAATGGAAAACTGCTTGAATGCCAGGGTAGAGAGTGTTCCCAGCGTGGTAAATAGAGCTGTCTCTTGCTGCAAGGGGGCTCTCTCTGCTACTTCTGCACCAGAGCTGTTGCGTAAAGCAGCTTGTGTTTTAATTTAAATCGAATGAAATCAAATGAATCAGTATTTCTGGATGGATATTTCCTTTGAGGTGATGAGAAATTGGCTTTTTTTTTATTCAGGGAAAACAGTGATGCTTGGATGGAGATTGGCAAAACAGAAACATCAATGAGAATATCATAGTGGGCTATCAAAACATTGATAGTTGATTTTTAAAATTAATTGGGTTTAAATAAAATTGTTGTGTTTTTTTTTTTTCAGAATGGCCCATCTGCTTCGCCTCAAAATGTTTTTTTTTTTTATATGTTCTTCAGATTCATGGAGATTCATGGAGAAGAAGTTTGTGTTCATTTCCTGCCTGAGCATAACTCGATACCCAGTGTAATCATTGCAGGCAGTTGACCTCATAGTTTCATCGGTAATGTAATCATACATTATACTCTCTCCATCTCGCTGATGTATTTCATTGTTTTATATGGCTGTAAATTTGCCTCTAGTCTTTGATGCCTGTATATTTTAACGAGTCGTTTCAAAGCTCTTTGAGCTTGTTCAGTGCTACATGGCAGTTTTACTGTCATTTCTCAACCTTTTTATTGCCACTGTAACATATGTTACCAAAGAGTGGCAAAATATGACAGGTTATTGATAGGGCATGTGAAATAGAAGAGCCTTTAGTAGTTGAATCATTCAAGAGGGGCGGTATGTACAAAGAGTTGCTGGATCAATCCATTATTCCATTCAATCCAATTGATATTTAATATACTTTGTCTTGACTTTGACCTTCCTTTTCATTTGACCAGAACCTCAAGGTACACCTGACCATTCAGACAGACAGACAGGCAGGCAGACAGTCAGTCAGTCAGTCAGTCAGTCAGTCAGTCCTCTATAAGGGAAGACTGGCACAAGCACAGAGAGACAGTGTTCCATGCTCAGGAATAATGTGTCTCCTGCTTCCCTCCCTTCCATCCCCAAGGTCAGAGAGGCTCTGCAGAGGAGAACCTCTCTGTCAGCTAGATCTCCTCTCCTCTCCTCTCCTCTCCTCTCCTCTCCTCTCCTCTCCTCTCCTCTCCTCTCCTCTCCTCTCTTCATCCTTTCCTCTCCTCTCCTCATCTCTCCTCATCCTGGCAATCTTTCAGTGTAACTATTTGGCTCTGATTAATTGCCAGTGTAAAAAAAAATAAAATACATGGTCCTTGAAAGTTTGTCTCCCTTAAAAGCAACTAATTTTAGACGGGACAGTTTGAAGTGAGAGCGTACCTCAGTGTTTATGTGTGTATAGTAAGCACAGTGAGTTCTCCTGTTAATTGTATTGGACAGCGAGGTGGAGGCTGTTCCAAACTGTTCTCAGTCCTGCTTACACTCTGACAAACGTCCTCGCTGTCAAACGGCACCGAGCGTTAGGACACTCTCGACTCCAGTTGCAAAAGACTCTCACTCTCCTCCGTTTAAACACACAACCACCACTTTGGAGACATGAATGTGCATAAAGCAGGCCTCCACCAGAGTTAGTGTTGACTTTAGTTATGGAAGGGGATTATTGTCCATGTAAATCCTATGTTGATACAGCGATTCTGCCCCTGCAGCCAGAAGCAACATTTCAGCTTTCACCAAGTTGGTGTTACAATATGCCGGTGTAACCAGTTCTACCGTACTACAATTAGGAATGAAAATGGGCCTGATGCATTATGGGGGATTTGCAATTGAATGAATTAATACGGTAAGACTTTATTGATCCCCGTAGGAAAACTCGCTTGCCTCCCACCACGGGGGAGGTCAGAGTGCAGGGTCAGCCACCCCGGAGCTTGGTGGAGATTCGGCCTTGCTCAACTTCAGCCAGGCAGATGTTGGCTGACGCAGGGTCTTGAACCCTGGTCCTGCAGGACAGTCTCCCTGCAGCCTGCGTATAGGAATATGAGGCAGAGGATGTTGAAGGATTGAAGGAAGTTATGCAGAAGGAAAATGTTGCCTATAGAAAAAGTTTATTTATACAGCCCTCAATCACAAAACATGTCTCAAAGGAGATCGAACACATAAAACACAAAATAGCGCGTTGAGGCAGAAACAAGCGACCAATCCAAACCTAACCGACATCGCTGGCCTTGGACCCCCCAAAGGAGACAAGGCGAAACTCCTTACTAGGAACCTTATTAGGGGAAAAAATGGAAGAGATGCTGATGAGACACCACAGTCATCATCATGACAGAAGCCTGCTACTCCTCCCAGAGTTAGAAAGCCCTAGCAAGAGCAACAGCTGGCGCGGGTGAGGATCGCAACAAGGAATAAGTAGTAAATAGTACATTTGGTTGATGTTAGTTAGTTCATTGAGTTTTTCTTTTTCGTTTTAGTTTCTTGTTGGTGTAATTACTTTTTTTTTTTTCAACATTACATTTTGTGTTTTGTGTTTACTGGATCGGCGTTGCCCCGCAGCAAAACCGACAACCCTCTCTGACAATATTGACTCTTCACCACAGTGAGTTCCACATTATGTGCAGAGCAAACCATTCTGCATCAACATTTGTGATTCCAGTCCAGTTTTTCTTTGTTTTTAAGTGTAAGTTATTCAAGCATTGTTTGTTTTCTCTCAGGAAAAGCAGCATCGGGGCTTTTTTTTGTTTTTTTTTCCCTCCGAGAGCCCTTTAGACATGTGTCTAAGCCTTTGATGATTTTGCAAATAGACTTTAAATTGTCTCTCTATTTGTGTTCCAATACTGATGTGAGAATGAAATTTGACTATAATGAAATAGTCAGTCCTATTTATGAATACAGGAAAACCATGTACAGAAGAAATTCGCTGCAAAATAAAGAGTCTATCCTTATTGGATAGACTGCATTGTATTCCACTGAGAATGAACTATATCCTGTCATAATAGGCTGTATCTATTCATAGCAAATACATATTCTGTTCTTTTTATAAACTGTCTAGAATTGTCCGGCTAACAGACGTGCAAGACTGATTAATCCTCCGCCAGGGCTGAATTCTTCCTCCTCACCTCGACCGGGCATTAATTTCCCCTGCAAATGGTGGAATGAGAGCTGAATATATGGCTGTTTAGGGAGTGTGTGTGTGTGTGTGTCGGGAGTGAGAGTGAGAGTGAGAGTGAGAGAGAGAGTAAATGGAAAAGAAAAATGGGGAAGTTAGGATAGATTAATGGCTTTGGACAACCGGCTTTTCTTGTCATTATACTTCACTGAATCCCCTTGCTAGCTAGAATGGGTTTCAGGAGCAGACAGCTTTGTTAGACCATCAATACAACAAGGTGGCTCTAAGAATTAGCGCTACTCCCGGAGGGGTCGGCCAATCAGCAGCCTCAGACCCCGCCGGCCCGACGATCAAATATATCTCGCAGCTGAGGACTGAAAGGGTTGAAAATTGGACTTCTCGCCAAACTACTCGCAGCCATACGCGCCGATCACGTGGGGAAGGCCGATTAAAAAATAAATTAATAAATAAATGTATTAAAATACTGCATATTTTAAAAAAAAAAAAAACGCATCTATTTATTCTATTATTACTTATTATTATCGGTGAATGTTTTAACTACAAATCGCATTATCCAATTAAACTTGTTACAGCTCTGTGCGTGTGTAGGCTACGTTAAGGGGCGTGGTCACGTAGCCAACTGCCAATGTAAGTTAGAGTCGGCTAAACCAACGTTGTTCCATCACGTAGCTACTAGCTAGCGACACAGCAAGTGTGAAACATGGGTGATGATCGGGTAAAAACATACGAATTTGTAATTAAAAAACGAGAGAGATACAGAGTGTAAAGACAGTCAAAGTGAGGATCCACCACCAGTGATGAATTTGTATCAGAGCAGTGTTGCATTTGGTTTCGGTGTGTGTCTACGTTGACAGATGACGGTAGCCTGCACCACGGTAATTACTAAAGCAAGCGCAATAAAAATGATTTTATCTTCACCTTGGTGGTATTCACTTAATTTGAGCACCCACTGGCAAAAACATAAATCGGCGCCTATGCTCGCAGCGACTGTTTGGCAAAATGAAATTCCCTCTTGCTTAGAACACAAGTATGTATCCTCCATCTCCCGATTTGGTCCCCGGGAGCCCATTGCAAGTGGATCCCCACATGAGAGGAAGAGTTGTGTGTTTAACCCTATTTAGATGACACTCTCATCCCGAATGAGCTAAAATACTTGCAGAGAAGAGGAACTAGGAAACACTTATGTGCTCCTTTCTTAACTCGTATTTAAGGGCTGAGAAAAATACGATCAATCTACATTAGGATGTTAACTCCGGGGGTAAACGCAGAGCCAACTAATCCGATCACGCTTTAAAATACAGGCAGCCGAGACTGAACTCTGCTCCCTGTGAGTTACCAGGATGGAGAGGAGGAGGAAAAGGAAAAGAGCTCTGTTTATTGCCAAATATACAGTGGTGGCCAAAATTATTAGAACACTTGGCATACATTTAAGAGGTTTCAGTTGTTTTTGTTCAATTGGCCATTAAAATACCCATAAAACGAATGAAATATATACAAAGTCATCATTATGCTCTATAAACCATAGAATAGAGCCATCATAAGGAGATTTACGTCATTTTCCTTACGAAAAACAAGCTAGGCCTATTTCACTGTCAATGTCACACAATCATGTTCCTTCACAGAAGAAGCCAAATTACTTGTGTAATCATTGTCAGGTGTGATGGTGGTTAAATTGATGGTGATCAAGAGTCTTAGGACACAGCTGTGTGATTCTTTTGAATTGCTGCAAAAGGTGGACATACCAAATATTAAAGTTAAAAGTGGATAAAAACAGTAGGACTCACTTCATCTGATATTTGTTGTGCTCAGAGCAACCATCTGCATGTTTCATGAACATTATGAAATGAAATCATGTTTTGGAGGCAAGAAAAGATCAATATTTTCAGATCTGTCAGGTGTTCTAACAATTTTGGCCACCACTGTATATGCTGCACATTAAAGACATGAATGTTATTACTTGGATACATTTTTATTGTATTGCAGCAACTGTAATGCATTTCAGTAGCAAAATCACATTCAATCATTGGGAGGAGTGAGGATCAGATCTTATACCCCCACGTCCCTCTCAGCTCTTGATAATCATTGAACCTCCATCCTCTGCCCTCCCATAATACGGTATATGTTTGTTGAGCTTCACCACGCTCTAAACAGCCTTCTGAAACCTTCTGCATGTGTATTCATTTGTTCATTTCCCTCACTTTTGTCGATGATGGGATGTTTTATTCACCAATCTATATCGCAACAATAGCATTGTGATGGTTTAGTTTTAGTAGGTTGCCACATGCAGTATGCTGGCTGGTGAAGCCACAATTTGAAATTTGGTTTATTTCATGAATGTGTATGTCCTGTTTTTAACAACGTGGCCACGAAGCGTGATGAAAAGCAAATTATTTAAACAGTGTTTCACTAGCAAATACGAGTGGACAGTTAGTTCCCAAAGGTGGCCCCCAGGCGAAAAATAATTCTGGACTATTCCACTGAACTAGATACAAAGAGCTACATGTCCTGTACTATATTTTCCTCCTCGTCCTGGT